>JARYZH020000139.1:600000-894142 GCA_030021035.2 Notholithocarpus densiflorus | reverse complement strand
TGGATATTTGGATGAGTTGGAGAATGAATGGAAAGAAATGAAGAGAAGTGAGTGAGGTAAACTTCCCACCAGGCTCATTTTTTGCCTCACCAAAAGTGGTGAGCATTGGTGGGACATGAGTTAAATCTTTTATAGTTTTATCATTGATCTTCTTACTTATCAAAAAAAAAAAAGTTTTATCATTGTATCAATAGGACCCCTGCCTGACTCAGACTGGTAAAACAAGTATAAATAGAGGATAGAAAAGAGAATTCACATAGCTCATGCATTGGGTATTTTAAACTTTATTGTAGAAACCCTAACATATTATGAGAAATTTATACGTTTTCCTAATATTTCTCTTTGCATTACTTTTCTTCCTATTATTTCTCACCTAGGTTAAAATCCAAAGTTTGTGTTAATAAGGAAAGTGTTTTTGATTGATTTGAGGATGAAATCTGGGTGCTGGTTCCTCAACAGGAAAAATTATTGTAGTTAGTTGCATTTTATCAGCAGCCTTAATATCACTGTATTCAATTATGTGCGCTTATAAAATTGTGGTTCCCTCTTCTTATTTTTTGTTTGGCCGTAAAGAATATCTTTTTTAATAAAAAAACTGCCCTGTTAAAAGCTTCTTAAGTTAGTATATTATTTTTAATATATTAACTACTAAATGAAAGCTGCAAATGTATTTATTCTAGGGTTATTCATGGATTAATTTTTTCAAGTTGACAAAACTTAGCTCCAAGTTGTGTTGTCTATAAATAAATCTCTCCTTTTTCTCCGATTTTTAGTTATTCTAATGGTCCTAGTGTTTCAAGAGGATCCCTTAAAATACAAAAAGAGTGCGTAGTTTCTTCCAATGTATTAGGCTAGCTTTGCCTTGGGGTTTTTTTTTGGGTCTCCTTACTTTCCAATTTTATAATCAAGTGACTTGTAAGCATTTCATTTGATAAGATTAAAGAATGGTGTTTACATATTACAAATTTATATGATTTTTGCATTTCAAAAATAATTCCACATCTGCTTTTTCGAATTTTGTTATTTCTATGCTCAAAGCATGCTGATGTTTTGTAAAATGTGAAAGCCATACTATGTTCCCATTATATGTTCCTGCGGAAGCTATTGCATTGTTGTAGCCATGTGCAGAGGAAACATTTAATGCATGTCCTCTTGCTTTATGTCTTAAGAAAAAAACTCAAATGTACATTAATCTTTTTGTTGGAAAAACTAATACAAATGAGCTCCAACTCATATGGCATTTTCTCTCCATGTAAGAATGGGGTGGAGGATGGGGTTGTGGGTTTAAAACTCATGTGGGCATGTGTTGCTTACCGATATAAAAAAATCCCTTATCTGCTATCAGCTAGAGTTCTGTTTCTCATTGTTGTTGTTTTCTGGGTGCAGATCTGCAGAGCGCTTGCCTACATACATAATTGTATTGGTATTTGTCATCGTGACATCAAGCCACAAAACCTACTAGTAAGATTCTTCTTTCTGAAGAAGTTGGTGTTTGTTGCTCAAGACTTATTTTGCATGTGACTATTGATTTGCATGAATGCATGATATCTATCATACTAATTCTGTGGGTTGACTAAAGCTTATTGAAGCTGGTCATTCATTGGCAGTTGCATGTTAAATTCATTTGCCAAAAAAAAAAAAATGTATTACTTTGGTGGTAGTGTACTCAAGACATTATTGACAAATCTATATTAATACCAAGAAATGCTGATGGGGTCATATTGCACTTGTGCAATGGATATGTCATATATTATCATATGACAAGGAGGTTATGTGGCTTCTGTGTCAATATACATCTGTATATGTACACTAGTATGTGTACATATATAAACATGCATGCATACTTGTTTAAGTATAAGGAATATAACATGTCCATAATCATGAATATGCCTTTTAATTTCAGACTAGGAAGCACTGATGCAGATTCAAAATATACATATGATACAATATGGATGTGGCAATACATTAAATTATGAAAACTTGGGATATGATATGGTAGAAATACTTTGATTAATAAAGAGAGTTGGGGATTTACTTTTTGGATGGGGGAATTGGTTTGGTAAACATGGAAGCTCTTTTTGTTTGGAATATGGGTAATATGGAAGGGGAGAAACAATTGCCCATTTAATGGAGTGGCAGTCTCGGTTACTGAGCTGAAATCCTTGCATTTGAGATCATTGTTTGAGTGGTCTCATATACTTGGCACTGGCAATATGCATTCTGTTGAAGATTATATAGACTCTCTTTTAGAATGTAATTCTTTAGGAGCACTTTGTGTACACCCTGTACATCTGTTTCCTCTCCATTATCAATGAAAGTGCTAATAATTTTTTAAAAATGTATATATTTTTATATTTTAGTTTAAAAGATAATATCTGAGGCTAAAAGGCAGACAATGTCTAAATATAAAACTAGTTAAGAAGCTATTAGTTTCACATGGAGAGAGTTTACTTATAAGAAAAAAAGTAGTTTCACATGGAGAGAGTGAAAGAAAAAAAAGGCGGGAAGTATCCAATCGTATTAGAAAGTATCTGTATTAGAAATATATCCAATATGGATACAGATATTAATTTGAAGTATCCATGCTTCACAGGTTTCAGATATACTATATAGTTGATTTAGTTATTGCACATTCATCTGCACCTCTTCCTTGAATATCTTTTATTTGAAATGGGATGGATGGTTTCATGATCCCTGTTTTGCTGTTATATTAATTCATATTTTTTTACTTCAAATTCATCATTAGCTGTCAGTTTCTTTCATATCTCAGCATACAATTTTCTAACCTATGTAAGCCATCAGTTTACTTTAGAACCCATGTTATTGTTAGAAAGTTGTGTTCTTTCAAAATGTTTGATAGTATTATGCTTATATTGGATTTCTTATAAAGTGGAAACCCATGCACATTATAATTGTTGCTTTCGTAACTTAGTTCTAGGATGTGGATGACTTTGGACTATCTTTTGGTCGACTTGGCTTATAAAAATGTTGGTTGTTTGCTATCATTCCATGAGTTCAGTTTATCTATTGATAATGAAGACTTAGTTGTATTTTGTGATTCTTTGATGTGTATAGAATCTGTTGAATTTCTTGGTGACTTTCTAATTACACATTTCAGGATATTTCCTTTTCAATAATTTTCACACTAAAGTGCTAAGTGTTCACTGTCCAGGTCAATCCCCATACACATCAGCTGAAACTTTGTGATTTTGGGAGTGCAAAAGTGTTGGTAAGTTTCATGCCTCTCCCCTTGGTTATTGATGGTTGTGTTTTATTATTTGCTTTGAGTTTATCCCTTTTGCATTTTATCAGGTGAAAGGAGAACCCAATGTTTCTTACATCTGTTCAAGATATTATCGTGCTCCAGAGCTCATATTTGGTGCCACCGAGTACACAACTGCGATAGATATATGGTCTACAGGTTGTGTGATGGCTGAGTTACTTCTTGGACAGGTGGATCAATACTTGAAATTATACGGACTTAGCTCTGTTTTTACCGTCTTGTGTACTGTCATTAACACTTTTATTCCAACTTATCTTTCAGCCTTTGTTTCCTGGTGAAAGTGGGGTTGACCAACTAGTTGAGATCATTAAGGTGAGGTTACTTTATTATTTTTCATCTGTCTTTGTGAATATCCTTTTTACTATTCATATTTTGGGATTTGGATTTTGCCCACTGACATCAACTCAATTGTATTAGCTAAAGACTTTTCACCTTGTGTTTTTGGAAGTGAAATAGGAAACAAGGAGTACAAGATCTTTCGTCATTATAAAACTAAAAAATATACTCTTTAGTGGTTAACATAAGTCTAAGTAAGTGTTTCACTTATTTAAAACTTTTTACAGGTTTTGGGAACTCCAACCAGGGAGGAGATAAAGTGCATGAATCCAAATTATACTGAATTTAAGTTCCCACAGATAAAGCCTCATCCATGGCACAAGGTATGTCCTTTTCCTTGCTTTTACCATTTTTATATTGTCTTCAATTGTCTTTGTTCTTGAGTGCCTTTTCGTGTGGGCTGTCTAAGTTTCACAGTTTTTGGAGGATGCTTTAGTGAAAGTGTTAAGATCAGACATCCCTCGGACTGGACATTGTTTGGCAATTTGAGGACATCTAATATGACCAAGATCCTATTTATATAGTAACTGTGTAGGAAAAATATAAAGGTAGAACTTTTGAGCAAGATTCTTGCTCAGGAACCAAAGAGGTAGCGGTTTTGACTCTCCTGAGATGTTGATGTGCATGCTCTGCTGGTTTTTAGGTGCATTGAGTAATTTTAGAAAAAAAATGAAAGGAAATGCGTATATAGACCAATGGTTTGAGACTGTCAAGAAGTCTGAGAGGTGTTACAATGGGGCTTGGCCATTGGCATGGGGAGAGAAGCAGTTGGTATATATTATGGGTCATGAAATAACTTTAAACCATGAATAACTTCTGCTTAGGGTAAGGCTTGTGCTAGCTATTCTAGAAGCCTAGGAATCTTTTATGTTATTCCCCAGAAGAATTTATGATTACTTTAATAGTGTCTTTGCATGCTCATATTAGCCCATGCAAATTATTTGCCTCATTTAATTGAACAATGTGTCTGTTCCTCCCCCCCCCCCCCCTCTCTCCCCCCCCTTTTTTCTTCTTCATTTACATTTGTTCTCTGACAGTGTTCTCATTAAACAGGTCTTCCAAAAACGTTTACCCCCAGAAGCAGTGGACCTCGTTTGTAGGTTTTTCCAGTACTCTCCCAATTTGCGATGCACTGCTGTAAGTTAATTTCCATTGTATTCTTTCCTTGGCCAGAAAATATTAGTCAATGCTCAGCCTTTTTTTGTTGTGGGACTGCAGTTGGAAGCTTGCGTTCATCCTTTCTTTGATGAGCTGAGGGACCCAAACACTCGCCTTCCTAATGGCCGCCCTCTTCCTCCTCTCTTTAATTTTAAAGCCCCAGGTAAATACTGAATAAAATAAGCATATCATACCATCATGGTGTTCCTACTTTTTCTTTGAAAATTTTACTTTGTCCTTCATGTTGTTAATTCTTTGAAGTTCATTGTTGTTATTATGAATATTTTTTAAAATAATAAAAAAAAAAGAAGTAGAAGAAGAAAGAATGAAAAAGAAAGTAGTGGCTTGATTGTGTTGTAGTATTGTCAAACCTAGATGAGAAAAGCTTTAGGTGGGGCAATTCAGTAACCTTGAGGCAGCATGAACATATCTTATGAGGATTGTGCTTTCTGATCTTGCATTTACTAATCCTTTTCCCTTTGCAGATTTATTAATATTGTAGTAAAAGTTCAGAATTTTTTATATTGTAATATGTCTCTTGCCCTTGTAGCCGGGATAAAAACCTAGTCATGGAAGTTTGATAGGTGATATCAATTAGAATTTAGAAGCATATATACTCTTTTTTTTTGGTGATATCTTTCATCAGCATCATCATTATTTTCATACCAAGCATGTTTCTCAATCATGTTAATAGCGTGAGCTTCTTATTTTCGAAAGGGGGTCTCTTACAATTTATAACTTTTTTTCTTCATCAAATGTCATTTATGTTATCTATGTTGAAAACAGTTATATGAATATAAAAGTGAAGCTGAATTTCATCTTTACTTATCAAAAAAGAATATAAAAGTGAAGCTACACTACTTATCCCAAAGAAAATGAAGATTAAGAAGAAAAAAAAATATTGAGCTTTATTTTTCTACTTCTCCTACTTGATGGTATGAAATATTGTACCTGATTAGACAAAAGAAAATGAATTGAGAAATTGTCATTGGTTACAGACAATGTACTCATTTGTGCATTCTTGAACCTGTTGAAATTATTTTGGTTTGGTTTTGCCCCGGCTTCTAATGCTTACTAACGTTTTCTTTTATTCTTATTGGCAGAGCTCTCAGGCATACCACCTGATATCATCCATAAACTTATTCCAGAACATGCTCGGAAGCAGAACTTGTTTATGGCTTTGCACTCTTAGCAACCGTACCAAATCTTTCTTACTTCTGGTTGCCATTCCACCCAGGTTTGGTCTTGATCAGCATCTGTCCAAAACCCCTCACCCTTATTATTAGTCATCTTGCCTCATGTGAGAGAGTACTACAAACGGAGTTCCTAGGACAGTAGAGGAAACCTGAGGCCTTGAATTTGCTTGCTGATGGTGCTTTTAAATTTAATTCAAAGACACTATGACTTATATCATGTGTATTTATTGTGACCCCAATTGCAGGGGATTTTAGTAAGATGAAAAGTATGAGCATGTATGTATGTGTGTATACCCTGTGCTAAAAATGTTTTTCTTTTAGCAACTCTTCTTATGATCTTGTTCTTCCCTTAGTCCATTTTTATGTTTTTACCCATATATGACTATGACAAAGATCTCATTATAAAAATTATAGTTGTGGTTGATCTTTGACGTTTTCAACGAAAAGATTAAGCTCATGTCTGAAACTTATTCCTAAGACTACACTGGCATTTATTATGGTTGATTGGGAATCATCTATTGCTGATTTGTGGCTGTCCATGCCCCCAATTTTACAGTTGGCACTGTATAGTAAATCCTGTAATAAGTCTTCTTTTGCTAATTAGTCGAAAATGATTTTGTAATCTATATATAATCGTTTCCGCCATTTTATTCTATCGAAACTCACACCCACAGTTAGTTCCTTAATTGACATTTCATTTTTTACTACATCTATAAATATAAATATTATTTTTGGTGTTCCTCTGTCTTCCTTTTTAGCTGAACTTGAATAAACTCACTTTTCTTTTTTATTGGTGCCTTAATTACTTTCCTTTAAACATGATCAAACATCTCAAGCAATTTTCACTCATTTTTTTCATCATCAATAAAGGTCATCCTATCTTTTAAATGAATTTCTAAATGAATTTCTTCGTTTTGGATCTACATGATATTGATACACTAACAAAACCTGAAATCAGGGACAGGCCCTGCCTGGGTCTATTTTTTTTTTGGTAATTACATTCTCCTCTCTTGAAGTTTGGAAAAATGACATTCTATCCCAAACTTAAAGGGAAAAAACACTCTCCTCCCTTCTGTTTAAATTAATAATGAAATATTCTAAATTTGTATGAGAATCTTTTTACCAAAATGTACATGGTAAGTAAAAAAAATTATAAATTTACAATGAAAATGAAAAATTTTTCAAGCACCAAAATACTTGTAACAACAAATATCTCTATAACCCCTGTTAAAAAACGATAAAAAAATAATAAGCAAAATTCACACTTAATATTTTAAAATACACTTTGATTAAAAATTTAAAACAATGAATTTTAATTATGAAATAAGATAAATTTGGAAACCTACCTTTAAGCAAATGGCAAGTTAATACATAATTTTTTAATATTAGTTTAACAAAGTTTAGTCAATTGGATGTTAAGGGGAGAAATTGTTTTTTTCCTTCAAGTTTGAGGTGAAGTGTTATTTTTCCAAACCTCAAGAAAGGGGAGTGTAATTACCTTTTTTTTATATAATTATTATATATTTTATTTTTGTAGTTGAGCCCTCCTTTCAAAACCTTAGGCCCCCATTCTTCTCAATAAGCCTAATTAGCCTCACCCAAATAACAATTATCCAATCCAAAAACTTAACAAAAACAATAAAAACATTCACAATGGATATTGTATTTTAGCAAAAAAAACTATTTTACTACCAAAAAACCAAAAAATCATATGTTATTAGAGAAGCTAAAGCTAATTTTTTTGCAACTATAGTACACTTTATAAATACCAGTTGATTGTAACAAGTTGTTAAAAGTAAAATACAATATTTTATTAAGATTATGTGTCTGTTTGAGAACGACTTATTTAGCAAAAACTGGAAATTTTTTACTGAAAGTACTGTAGATAAACCTAAAAGTTAGCTGAAATTGTACAGTGGAGTCTATGAATAATACTAAAAAGTGCAATGAAACATGTACGTGCAAGTTAGATTTGAGCTTATATAGAGGAATAAAAAAGTTATCTAATAGTACATCTACATGAAAAATATTTTGAGTGACAAAGATGCTAGCTTTGACTTGACACATGTTAGAGAAGAAGAAAGTGATAGCAAAAGTGTAAAAGGACACAAGATGTAAAACCCTAGAAAATGGATTAAAAAAAAAAAACTCATGGGTTTGAGCAAGAATGGAATGTTCTGAGAGACCTTGTTTTCTACCTTCCTATCTTGTCAACTTTCTACTCTCTTCTCCAAAATATCTACTTGGGTTTTTACCTTAAAATATAGTTGCATGTTCCTTTTATAATCTGAGGAATATGACTGAGTACAAAGACAGGTGTCAAGTCATCATTTCTCTATTTTAGACCTTTTCACAGCTATGATATTATCTGTTGACTAAAAGATAGAGATTGCGCCAATGTGGCACTAGGACCTGTGGGTAGGTGACTTTGCCACTGCTTGGGAAACAAGTCCTAGACATTGAGAGGGACATCAGGAGTACTGTGAATGATACACATGTCTCTAAAGTGGTCCAACATGCATTCAATCAATAAAGGGTGTCCTCATAGTTACTGACCTTAGAAAGTCACTATCTCCCTTTTTGTGAGTGCTTGAGTATCATGTCAGGTGCATATCTTACTTCATTCCCAATGCAGTCACACCTTTGGCACGAACCAAGAATAGGATCTTTTAGCCAACTCTTCCTCTTCTTTTGCTCACAGCCATTCCACGTGTAGGGCCCAGATCCAACCACATATGCATTCTCCCATGCCTTAGCGGTGTAATGTACAAAACTCATGAATAGTAGCAAAAATAAATTAAATAGTAAAAAAGTTGCATTTTTCAACCAATGTCAAACACAACATATATTTATTTCTTTAATTAAAAAATTCAAATTCCCCCTCTTCTTTTATTATTTTAATGTCCTGGTCCTGTGCAGCCAACACAACTCCCAGTGCCATCCAGGAAGCAAATGGTGACAGCAGCAATGAAAGCTAGGAGTCTTGGTTTCACCCAAATTTTTTTTCTCAGTGATAACAAGAGATTAGTCCAAGTTACCAACAAAGAGGCGGCTCCCAGTTGGCAGGAAAGGATCTTGATGGCTGATTTGTCTCACCTAAATCAGTCTAGTCTCAATTATCACTCTGTTTTTGTACCCAAGATTATCACATGTAATATTAGTAGCCTAGCTAATTTGGCAACTAGAACGCCAATGCACTGCAGTTGGGTTAACCCGACCTTTTTGTAAGACTGTTTCCTTAGAATGGTATAAAAAAGAAAAGAAAATAAAAGAAAAGTAAGAGTTGTTTATATTATTTTAAATGAAGTGATAAAAAAAAAAAAATTGATATTAGATGTATTGTATGTAAAATAGATTAAGAGTCTGTTTGGATACCGCTTATTTGCTAAAAACTGAAAACTTATTGCTGAAAATACTGTAGCAAAATAATTTTTAAATATGAATAGTGCCGTGTGGGACCCAATTTTAAAGTTTTTTTTGCTGAATTTCGTACTTGCGGGACCAGTCAAGTGAAACGCAGACGCACAAAACGCCACTCTTGCCGCTATCCAAACTCACACTAAATAGCTTTTTGAAATGTTAAAAGCTATAATTTTTAATATCACTATTGTGAATGCTCTAACTTCTTAGCAGCCTAGTATTAAAAAAATTATTATTTTGTTTTTGTTTTTGTTGATAAATGATTGAATCTTAATGTATTTAGCAACGTCCATTTGATTATTTATAATTTTTTAATATTATATGAGCTTTTTTTATTTTTTTATTTTTCGATTCCGCTAACTTTAAAATCCTGGGTCGTCCCGCCTGAAATTCATCTGATTTATGGGTAAAGCTATTAAACTGTTGAGTGGCAAAGCTTGTGTTTCTGGTCTAATCAATAATTTCTTCGGGCTTATAATTTTGTGATCAATGATTTTTTTCGTTTGTGCATGTGTTACTTCTCTGACCCAAAGGGTGTCTAAAGTCTTCATGTTTTCCTGGGTCCACCCTCATCTACCGATTTGGGAGCTTCTGGAGGGAGATGGTCCCCAAAGATTGCAATTCTTCCGTTGCTTTCTTCTATCATATCCTTTAGTCAGCAAAGTTTGAAAAAAAAAAAAAAAAAAGAACAGAAGAAAAAGAAATTCATGCTCAAGAAATACACACATGGAAATTTCATCTCTTTGAATAAATAGAGTCAAAAGCGGCGTGCATTGAGACTGGTTTTGGATCTTTAATTGCAAGTAGTACTTTGGTTGAATACAGGGCCGGCCCAAGAAAATTTGGGGTCTAAGTGGAAAATTTTATATGGGCCTTTTTATATGTACACATTAATTAAATAAAATTATATAATACTAATTAAATTAAGACTAATTTGATGTAAATACAGAAATCGATGAATAATACTAACTAAACTAAGTTTAATTTCATATAGGGATTGAATATCATAGTTGAACTATAAATTTAAACAAAAAGAACTAAAAATATATATATTATTTAAAAAAAAAATAAACTTACTTTAACTTAGATATATGACTATGCATAGTTAAGTATAGTTGTAATCTAAATTTTAATTTTATATATTCTTTTTAAGAGACAGAGATAGATAGATATTATTTGGTGTGTGGCTTTGTAGGAGATTAGTTTACAAAAATTAAGCTCTCAAACTATTATAGGAGATTAGTCATCATCGATGATTTATCACATTTGCAACATCTTTTTTGAAACATTTTAAGGTTTCAATTGGTTTAAATTTCTATTGGTCTCCTATTTTAGAATCCTTGTTAGAAATGAAAAAAAAAAATACTAAAGATATTACAAAATGTTCACAATACAATATAATAATAACTGTAATTGATGAATTTCAACAACTTAATTTATTTGTATTTAAATTTCTTTTTTATGTGATTCGTTATATGTCAATTAAATCTATAGTAAAATTTGTAATATTTTTAGCATCACTTTTTAAAAAAAGTATCAATTATTTGAAAAATATTATATTTTTATAAAATTTTAGGCTTTTAACGGAGGGTGATGATACCTTTTGTTAAAAGGAAATTTTTTTATTTTATTGTGGGGCCTTAGGCCTAGGCCTAAGTTGCCTAGGCCTTGGGCCGGCCCTGGTTGAATAGAAACATTTCGAACAGAAAAACAGCAACTCTAATAAAATGAGAGAGAGAATGGAAGACTCTCACTCGATAAATTAACTAGAAAGAAGAACAATCGTAGTATGGCACAAAGAAGCCAAAAGCAGGAAATCTATACTACAAGCAAGAAGGCATGCTCTCATTTTGCTCTACTCCTCATCTTGTCACTCAAAGCTCATCTCTCCACTGCATCTGATACCATGTACCGAGGTCAGCCTCTGGCATGGAACCAGACCCTTACTTCCAAAAGTGGAATTTTCGAACTGGGTTTCTTCACACCTGGTAAGTCTCACAAGTACTATGTAGGCATACTGTATAAAACTATAGCAGAGTTAACAGTGGTTTGGGTGGCAAATAGAGACTGCCCAGTCTCTGACCCATCCTCTAAAGCACTAGAAATTTCTGAAGATGGCAATTTGTTGATAACAGAAAAAGGAAGTCCTTTTTGCAAATGCACAAACTCTGGCATGCCTAATTATACTGTAGCAGTGCTTCTTGATAATGGGAATTTTATCTTAAGAGATAAATTAGATAATGTATTGTGGCAGAGTTTTGAGGAGCAAACCAATACGTTGCTTCCAGAGGCCAAGATTGGGTACAATAGACTTACCAATAAAAGCAATATTCTAAGGTCATGGACAAGTTCAGAAAATCCAGGTAGTGGCCAGTTCTCAGCTGAATTAGAACAAAGTGGATTAGTACTATACTATATAAGCAATTCTCCCTGGCTTAAGCTGCGTATCAGCAACGTGTCATTGATAAAAATAGTGAAGCTATACATAAACTACACCCGTGTTTTCAATGAGTACGAAAGCTATTTTACATATTCTTCTCTCGACTATCCTACATCCACTAGATTTGTTTTGGACGTTACCGGGGATCTCAATCTCTATATATGGAGCAGTTCTTGGCCGACATGGAATTTTATTTGGTCAGAAGCTTCACGACATTGTGAGATTGATGGTTTTTGTGGCAATTATGGCATCTGTACTCAGCAAAAGGCACCTCTTTGTGATTGCCCAAAAGGATTTGAACCAAGGTGGCCAGGAAATTGGAGCATACTACAAGACTACTCAGGAGGGTGTATTAGGAGAACTCCTTTAGGGTGCTCAAATGGAGGAATCGATAAGTTCCTTACAATGCCCAACATGCACCTTGGAAATCTCTTTGGGGTGGCAACAAAGATTAATGGAACGGTCCAAGACATTGAGGCATGTAAATTAGCATGCTTAAGGGATTGTGACTGCATTGCTTACTCCTGTTATGATGAATGTTTTCTGTACATGAAACAACTGATGAATTTACAAATTTCATCTGATACTGAGACTGGTGAAGATTTGTATGTTCGCATTTCAGCATCTGAGCGAATTGAGTTGGTTGGAAGTAGAACCAAGATGTCGAAAAAGGTTGCTTGGATTCTTGGAGTTTTTGCAATGCTCATTCTTCTCCTTGGCATTGTTTTGGCAATTATATTGTGGAAACCTTCCGCTGATGGTGCACTCGAGGAATCAGAATTTTCTTTGATGTTGTTCAAGTATCGGGATTTACGAAAAGCAACAAAGAACTTCTCCCAAAAACTTGGGGAGGGCGGTTTTGGTACTGTTTTCAAAGGGACTTAGCCAAATTCAACAGCCATAGCAGTGAAGAAAATAAGAAGTGTAGAGAAAGGAGAGAAACAATTTCGTGCAGAAGTGAGAACACTTGGAGCAATCCAGCATGTCAATCTTCTTCGCCTACGTGGATTCTGTGTAGAAGCTTCAAAAAGATTTCTCGTCTATGATTATATGCCGAAAGGTTCTTTAGAATCTCATTTGTTCCAGAAGGTTTCTAAAATTTTGGATTGGTATACAAGGTATCATATTGCAATTGGGATTGCTAAAGGGTTAGCATACCTTCATGAGAATTGTATAGACTGTATCATACATTGTGACATCAAGCCTGAGAACATATTGTTGGATGCTGAGTATGACCCGAAAGTGGCTGATTTTGGGCTTGCAAAGGCAATAGGTCGGAACTTCAATCGGGTTTTAACCACCATGAGGGGAACCAGAGGTTATTTGGCACCAGAATGGATCTCAGGTGAAGCTGTCACTCCAAAAGTTGATGTTTTCAGTTATGGGAAGCTGCTTTTCGAGATAATATCTGGTAGGAGAAATATAAACATGCTAGATGAAGAGATATGTAACTACTTTCCAGCTCGTGTTGCAATGGCAATAAACAAGGGGGAAGACCTTCTAACATTGCTAGATTTCAAGTTAGAGGGCAATGCTAATATGGAAGAGCTAACTAGAGCTTGTAAAGTTGCTTGTTGGTGCATTCAAGATGATCCAATTGATAGACCAACCATGGGAAATGTAGTTAAAATTCTTGAAGGATTGATGCAATTGGGCATACCTCAAATACCTCTTTATTTCCGGCGCCTTTCAGAAAATCCAATGGAAGCCAGTGTTTGCCATGAGATTGAGACTTGTTCGAGTTCATATTAACGGCCACAAGTTATTGTCTGAACTGTCTTCATTATCAGTGAGCATAATACTTGCTCACCTATGACCTAGTGATCTTATTGTTCCTTTTATGTAACACGAATAAAAGATTCCACTATTGTTAGTACTTAGTAGCTAAGGAGCCAAGTGCATAAACATAAATGTAGTTTCAAAGTGCTAAAAGAGACTCGATTATTTTGACTTCTCTATTGTACCTAGTTATTGTATTTGTTTAGAGTAATGCTACATATATTATTTACACCGGTTGAGTTGGTAAACTTGTATAGGTTCTTACCTAGACCTACCATTAACATCACAATTTTATCTACAACTAATAATTTGCCATGTCAACTTGTGTCAAATTTTGTGTATCTAAACTTTTTCATTTGTTTAAGGGTTAAAAGAACTGGTGGGATTTTGTAAGTAGTGTAATATTTATGTTATAAACTAGATTTTTATCAAAGTGTTTATTAAAAAATTTAGTCGGATTGGGATGTCATGCAATATTTATCTTTCAGCATTTCTGTGCAAAACTGATAAATATTACATGACACATCCCAATAAGCTGAGAAAGTAAGAGGGTTCAAACTTCAAAGCATTTGATCAAATGCCGTCTTTGAGGAAAAATTACCATAATTAGTAAAAGCCTAGGCTAAGGAATCATTCACTGTAGCCGAGAGGTTTAAAGGTGTGGCTTGTAAAACATCAGAAATGCTTCTTGATAAGGCAAAGGAAAGAACATTCCAATTCCTGCAAAACATCAGAAATGTTTCAGCCTCTCCGATTCCATCTCTTTTATTTTTATTTTTTATTTTTAAATATTTATGGTACAAAACTTCATTTATCGGAAATCATGGTCCATATTATATAGGGCAAAACATGCATCCTAGCCCTGACCCTTGACGATATTGACCGTGACCTTGAAAGTTGAAACAGAGTTGGAGCTTCTAATTATGATAAATGTGCTAACTATAGATATGATGCCAGAAATAGACTGATTTATATCACCCTTTAATTTGAATTAACAAAAGCAATGTCTCATTTTATTATATTGTAAGTATGAAGGATATAATAAGAATATGTAGTCCAACGGTTAGATTTTCCAAATTCATATTCAATAAAAATATACAGAGGGAATTGAAGGCTTTCTCTCCAAGTTAGTTTAGAGAGAAACATTTTCTTAAAAAAAATTAAGTAGAGTTGTATTCAGACTTTGTCTTTATAAAAATTAAGAAAAAAAAAATATAAGAAAATACTAGAATGTTATGAGTTTAGATCTCGAAATAAAAAAATCAATCATCTCTAATAAAAATTCTATAACCATATAAAAAAAATACTAAGAAATGTTACTTTCATAAAATTTTCACAACAAATCATAAGTTGTAAGTTGTTAATTATTCTAATAATTTACTATTGAAATTACATTTTTGTCTACCAATAACAACCTATCATTTATGATTTGTTATGAAAATATTGTGACAATTTTATGTATATAGTATTTCTCAAAACTACTAATATAATTTTTTTTTTGTTATACTGTTAACGTGACAGACTGTGAGTCCTAAAAAAAAAAAAATTTTGGTTTGTAGATGTGAAAATAGTTGTGGCAAGTTGTGAATTTTAATGTGTTACTGGAAATAGTCCATCTCAAAACCTAAACCCTCAACAATCAATCTAAAACCCTACAACTACTACTCTGTCAGTACTCAGAAGTGAGCTCAACGAGCCATCCATGGCGAACAGACGGTGTCTCCACGCTTTGACCCGCCACGCCTCCGCCCTGTTCTCCACAAACCCATCTCTCCCTTCCCTCCCTCTCCCTCTCCCACTTCCTCTCTCCAAAACCCAACCCCTAAAACCCTTCCTCTCCGCCCACATTTTCACCACTCCCGAACCCACCCTGCACTGGTCCAACACTCGTCATTTCTCATCCAAAAGAGAAGACGACGACGACGACGAAGACGATGACGATGACGAAGACGATGGTGACGAAGATGACGATGACTATGACGACGATGAAGTGGGTGGGGGTATCGAAGAGGAGGGCGAGCTGAAATTGGTGAAAAGAGAGTACTCTCCGGAGGAGAAAGAGGCCGAGGCGGCGGAGATTGGTTACAAAGTGGTGGGATCGGAGATTGGCAACAAGATAATGGTAGTTGTTGATTCCAGCCTTGAAGCTGAGGGGGCTCTTGAATGGGCACTCTCTAACACAATTCAAACCCAAGATACCATTATTCTTCTTCACGTAGCCAAGCCCTCCAGACGAAGTGAGATTACTTTTTTTTTTTGTTATTGGTGACACCTTAATTTATAAGGTATATATAGTAAAATTTGTAGTATTTTTAACAGATTAATTTTGGTTATTGGTGTAGGGTCTAAGGGGAAGGGTAACCTAAGGGTGTATGAATTTCTTCACTCCATGAAAAATACGTGTCAAACGAGAAGGCCTGGGGTAAGTTGTATACTTGTATTCAATTTTGATCTTTCTACTTACAATGTTGGTCGTGTATATCGATCGGAGAGAGGTCAACTTTGTTTATGTTTTTTAATTTCTTTTTAGTATTTTATCAGTGAAGAATGCTTATTATATTCAGTGGCACAGAAAATTGAATTTCATGATCAATATAATAGTATTCTAAAATGTGAGTGCACTTCATTTAGCTTAATAAATGAAAAAAGAAGAAGAAAAATGATAAGAAGAGTTGTGTCTATATCTTGTTTCTTTTGGGTGAGGTACATCTAACGTTGCTGATCCTCGCAATTGCTGATCCTCGCAATGTGTGCCTGTGTATATGAAAAGTCCACTAGGTGTAAGGTGCTGAGATACATATATAATTGCAATTTTGCAATGATTGTCATAGTTCATTAATTAGATCACATAGACATGCTTTCTTAGAAGAATATTTTACGGAAGAGAATGACAAGTTTCTCCTTGAAACATTAACATAGTAGTTACTGAAGTTTGTTCTGTGTGATGCTTTGTTTCGCATAGGTGCAAGTTGAAATAGCATTGCTTGAAGGAAAGGAAAAGGGTCCAATGATAGTGGAAGAAGCAAAGCAACAGAGAGTGTCACTATTGGTCATTGGACAAAGAAAGAAATCATCTATATTATGGTGCCTAGTGAAGAGATGGGCAGGAAAGAGGGATCGCAGCAGCGAAGTTGTGGAATTCTGTATTCAAAATGCTTCATGCATGACAATTGCAGTGAGGAGGAAGAGCAAGAAGCTTGGAGGGTTTTTGATTACAACTAAGCGACATAAGAATTTTTGGCTTTTAGCTTAATATAATTGTGTGAGATAATTTGGCTGTGGAACGTCTGAGACTTGGCATATATATATATATATATGATATATGCTAGCTCTGCTTGGGAGTTCTGTCTGTAAATGTAAAGTTTGTTTCAAAAAAATGGAATTTATGTTTTTTGAAAAAAAAAAGATATATTAATAAAAAGTTTAATAGATCAAACTAATGTTCAAAATGTCCTTATGCACATCAGCACATGGCTACAGAATCAAATGTGTCTAATCCTACTTTTTTAAATAAATAATATATATAATTCCAAACTTATCATTGTTCTCACACCCTCTTACGATTTTAAAATTTTGGGGTTCTTTAACTTCTACGTGATACAATTCTTAAATATAGATATCATATGTTATATAATTAACGTTTAAGTTGGAATTTGTGGTTGTGTCAAATAGTTATCTTCTCTGTGTTATATTGTGCCATTTGATTATCCTTTTGTTAGCATATTTCGCGCATTTTTCATGTTTTTAGTATTGTAAACAAATTGTACAGAGGCATATAGAGATTCAATTTTTTTATTTTTTTGATAATCAGGCATATAGAGATTCTAATTAGAACACTATGTTGACATTTTTCTGTCAATTTTATTTATATACATGGTATTAGAGCCATAGAGCCACGTTTGTGTGGCCTTCAATAATCTCCACCTGGCCTAAAAAATCTTCCCAACTTTTTTTTCTTTGGATGCCAAGGCACATGCAATTCTCCAATATTTCCCTATTTAGTGCTCATCCAACTTCATCTAAACCAACCTCTAGGTGTTCCTCCTCTCAACCAAACTTAGAAAATGCCTTTTACAAGTATTGTCGACAGTTAGCACCTTGCAAAAGGTCATTTGGATAGAGAAGCCCAAATTTGTTTTCTTAATGGAAACAAAGTCAAATGTAGATTGGTTGAAGGTGGTCAGAAATCGATGTGGTTTTCAGGAGAGTCATATTGTCTCGAAATATTAAAATTCAAAAGGTAGCACTTTGAAACATTTTTAAAATTATGGTTTTTTTAAGAGTGGAAGTGAAATTAAGAAGTGAGACCTCAGCAACAGGAGTGAACCATCTGAGACGGAACCTAGGATTGGACGAGTCAAGAGAGTCGGACCCAGATAGCCGAGTCAAGTAACAAGAGAAATTGAACTCAGCTGCCACAGCTTGCAACCATTTCTCATCTCTCTCTTCCTCTAATAAACACACCGCTGCTGGGTTTCCCTTGAAAGCTGAGTCAGTGAACGCGTCCACCTACACCCAAAACCCAACTTAGAATCCCATATATATCTATATATATATATATATATATACATACACACATAACAGAGAGAGATAGAGAGAGGTACCACATAGTACTTCACAGGTAGCTTTGCCATGCTGCCGTGAGAGAGTTTTAGAAGCAGCGAAAATGTAGTTTGTTGTCAAAACATTTTCGTAGATTTATATGTAGCATTGGTCAATGCAAGTCAGCTGGTTGGTGAAGAGGTATCCTCCCTCGTACCCCACACGTGTGGCTACCAAACATTGGAAAATAAGATAGCTTGGCTATTTGAAACATTTGGCTCCATAGAAACAAAGATGATTTTTAAACTTGTGAAACTTGAGCTTGTTAGAGAAAGTAAAGCATATATTCGATCCCTTATAATATTTCTTTTGCACTGCTGTGTCTCAAATGAGCAAGAATAAGCAGGTAGTTAGAGTGAGATGGACCAAACTTGAGAAAGTTTGGTACAAACTAAACTTAAGAAAGGTTGATAGAAACTAAACATTGATGGCTCTTCATTAGGTACTACCAACCTATCTAGTGGTTGGGGTGTTATCAACGACCATAGAGGCCTTTAGATTGCGGGTTTTACTTGATCTATAGGTGTGGCAATGCATAGTGAGTGTTACGATTCCAACAACGGTCCTGGATATTGTTGCAAGTGCTTATATGCAGTGAACCTTCTGGTAATAGTGCAGTAAACTAATGCAGTAGAACAGAAATTGAAAGGGAATTAATGGAGAAAGTGAAGAAGAATGTTGACTGGTTCGAGGGAGTCACCCTCCAAGAACGTAGAGAGGGAAAAGAGAGGGAACATGGAGAAAGAAGAGGAAACAAATTGTAGTCTTATTTCTGGTTGTTCTCTAAAACTTCCATCACAAGTATTTAAGCTAGGCTCACCTTTACAACTGCCAATAGGAAGCCAGATTTAGTAACTAATTTTCCAATAGTCCAGCTATACAATTAAGCCCACTACTAACTAACTAATGCTCTATTAGTGGACACAAACCACTTGCATTCTCATGCTCTGCTCTTTGTAATTTGCTACACCTGATTTAATACTCAAATTCCCTAAAGTTGAGCTTCATTACATTCTATGACTATCAATAAAACCCATACCTCCTTTATGGTTGTCAAGGTACACTACCAAAAAAAAAAAAAAAAAAAAAAAAAAAAAAAAAGACCTTTATTACTACGAAAAAAATCATTGCAATAATTTTAGAGTTATTGCAATAGTTTATGCAAGGTGTTGCAATAAAATTTGAGATAATAGGTTAGTGTTACAAAAAATTTCGTTGCAATAAACTTTAAGGGCCTGTTTGGTAGGCAAGCTCAAACTCCCATTTTCAGTTTTTAATAACCTTACACACTTTTTCACATACTTTTTCACTCACATGTATTTCAAAAAATTACAAACAACATTACTCAAACTACTCTACCAAACGAGCCCTAAATATTTTAATGACAATTTTGACGTAATAATATATTTGTTGTTGTAATAAAAAATTTCTACTTCAAATATCTTGTAGCAATAGGCTATTATTTCACCAATTTTATTGCAATAGATTGCAAATAATTGACAAAAATAATTTGAGTTAAGTTATTGCAACGATATCTTCATTGTAATAGATAATTGTTTTATATTTTTCATTACAATAGATTGTAAAATAATTTGTGTTAGATTATTGTAATATTATATTCGTTGCAAAATAAGTGATATCAAATATCAATGAGTGTGAAACTCTAAACCCCTGCAGCAGATGATGCCACAATTTTCCTGGGGGTTTCAATTGCTTTTGTCCTAAGGGTTATCAAGGCGATGGGATTAAAAATGGAATGGGTTGCATTCATATGGACAGTCAATCCAAGATTGTCATTATTGCACTATGTAAGTATATATTGTTTTTGTATTGTTTTCTCTATTACTCAATCTCAACAAAAATTCTGATAAGATTCTGCCGAATCTTATGGTTGTATGACTATAGAGTTATGGTTGATTCAAGGAAACCATAATCCTCCTTAGAATGAGAGATATAGAAGACTAAGAAGAGAGAAGTTAGAAAGAGAAAATTCTAACTAATTCTAATTCTAATTATGCACTTGCTTAATAATTCCTAGACATGTTACATTGTAATTACACTTAATCAGTTTAGTGCACATCCAGCTTAGCATAGATATGCCACAGCAGAACACTCACACATCACTGCACATCACAACACACACTTGACCAAGGACCCTAAAGTATTCTAATTTCTTCATTGATGACGGGGAATACAAAAAAGTTATACTTGATCATATTTAATTTGTAAAACTTATAAAATTCAGTCATATTATTTTAGTTTTCTTGATTTAAGCTACTAGCAAGAACAAACATAAACTTCTAGGTTAATTGGCTTCTTCTCTACTGAGAAAGGAACGTTAAGGTTTTAACAATTGAGGTCAAATTCAAAATTGTGGTTCACCAGTTCTATTTTAGTTGTATGTATTTTTAATATTGATTTAAGTAGACATGACCACATTCGAGAGCTGCTTGCAGATATATGCTTATGCGGCAATCACCAACTGAGTTGTAATTCTAATTATCTTCATATTATAAATGTGTTATTTATTAACATATTTAGTTCTTAACTGTGTCAAAGTATTTACTGTTACAAAAACAATGGTATTGACAAATATATGTTTGAGCTTCTCCAGGTGGTAGTGTTGGCCTTTTAGTATTACTTATGGGAGGTTTTTGGATATATTGGGACTTGAAAAGAAGAAGGCTCATCAATCAAAGAAAAATTCTTCCAACAAAATGGTGGCTTAGTGTTACAAGAGAAATTATCTAATTTCCAACGATTTATTTTACACTACAATTCATTAAAATATCAATTCTTCTTGATTTTCTTAATTGTTCTTCTTTTTTCACACACAACCAAGGAAGTCAATACCATATTGGAAGATACCCAACGAAAAAAATTGTTGCAATAATATTAGAGTCGTTGCAATAATATTAGAGTCATTGCAATAGTTTATGTAAAGTGTTGCAATAAAAGGATTTCACAATTCGCTCCAATAACAATGGGCTTGTTCTGCGATCGAATGCTATAAAAGATTTGTGCCCCCTCATCCTTCACCAATTGGTCGTTGGATGGATCGGTAAGGCACACGATCCGACACAGATATATGGAAAAACCAAAGGAATCTCAGTGGCTTGCAGCAAAGAGGATCCTAAGATATATAAAAGGTACCATGGATTTTGGTCTTTTATATTTATATAATAATGATGTCGCATTATATGGATATTCAGATAGTAATTGGGGAGGTGATCAAGATGAAAGGAAAAGAACTATTGGATATGTTTTCTATCTTGGATCAACAGCATTCACTTGGATGTCCAAAAAGCAGAGTATTGTAGCTTTGTCAACATGTGAAGCTGAATATGTGGCAACATCCTCTTCTGTTTGTGAAGTAATATGGTTGAAGAATTTATTAAAAGAATTTGATCATCCATAAGAAGAATCCATAATTATTTATGTGGATAACAAGTCTGCCATTAAACTTTTTGAAAATCCAGTTCAACATGGAAGGAGCAAACATATTGACATGAAGTATCATTTCTTGAGAGATTATGTGAAACGGAAAGTTGTGAAGCTCCAGTATTGCCAAAGCCTTACCAGTTGATAGATTCAAAAGATTGAGGACAATGCTTGGTGTGAAGATGCTTTTGGTTTAAGGGGGAGTGTTGGAAGTGGTAAACCAAACGGTGCCTCTTGATATTTCAAAACAGTTTGTATCTTTTGTTTTTCCACAACTGTTTGTGTCTTTTATTTTCCATAATTGTTTGTGTCTATGTCATTCCATAACGTTTGTCTTTAAGTCTTCCACATTTTAGAATTTTTTGTTATGAAACAAAGAGTCATGACAATAATGACAGCTCTTGTAACTTCACCCTATAAAAGGAGATAGATGTATGATGTGAAAGTATGTGAGAGAAAAAGTTGTAGTGAGCTCTCAAGGCAGTAGCCTAATATCTTTGTTTGTGAGTTTGAAGTACTCTAATAAAATTTTCATTCCTCTCTTTCTTGTGAGTACTTTGTTGAATTTTAAGTCAAGGCTTTATAAAGCCAACACATAGGCCTATGACCTTGCTCTGAAGCAGGCATTCGAATATATACATCCTACATATAAGCATCCTTCCCATTAGCTGCAACCTGTCTAATATCAATTAGATCCCCAAACCACATGGCGCAGCCACTTCCTCCATTTTTAATATCTGAGTTTGCATAAGCCGTACAGGAACAGTTGTTCAAACATTTGATTCTACATTTGTTAAGATTCATACTTCCGTTCACCCAGGAATACGTGGTATCTGGCATTTCGAGCCCAACAAAATTAGCAAACCCAATTTTATCTTTATCCTCGCAGCTCAATTGGGTAATGCGTACACACCCCATAGATCACTCATCTGTGTTCCATGTATCTGGTGACTTATGCTTAAATCCTTCTACACATTGACAAATAGGTAACTCACCAATGATACAATTTCCACAAGGACCACATAAATTGTAGGTGTCACATTTGTCTTTTGGTGTAGAAATGTATGTGATCCATTTTTTATCTACTTCGACCCATATGTAGCGCTCATATGAGGATGCATTTTCGTTCAAAACTCCTCTTGAGATTACAGAATTTTTAATCAGGTGGAATATGAAGTATACCTCATCGTTGTTGATGACAAAATCATAGGTGTAAACCGGATTGTCCTTTAAGCCTGGTACACCACTGAAACCAAGGCCATTCCATGGTCCGGTCCGTAAGAACTTCTTGGTGCCTTTCTTTATGACTGATTCAGGGTAATTATGAAGTTCGACCCCCCAACTCAGTTCTCCAGGAGAGGGGTCATCTGGACTCTTCCACGCAGATATACGCCGTTCCAGACCAGTCTTTAAGTCACATCCAAGCTTCATTCCTGCTAGCCAAGTATCAGAAGAATAGTCAAAGCTTTGCCACAAATATTTTTCTCGGCTTTCTTCGTTCTCTTCTCTTAATACTAGATTTCCTGAATCTAAAAGCTAGACTATTGGATTCCAGGCCGTTTTTGTTGAGTTTGCCGACCAAGCACCTGTTCTATTCTGGCTGAGAAGAACAAGACTACCTGAACTGTTTACCATCAACATGCCAGTCAACGAGTCGTTTATTGAATTGAGCCGGTTTGCTACCCAAACAGCCGTTCTAACTGGGATATTGTTGTACCATATTCCCAAGTAACGGTTACCGGAATTACCAGGACTAAAGAACCCCAGGGCAAAGCTTCCATCTCTAGAGACCAGGGTCATGCCCTCAGTGAGGGATTCGGATTTTGTAATGCCGTCAACAGCATCCGACAGTACAAAGAAGAAAAGAAGCAAACTCCTCAACAACAACACCACAAAAGCAAAGATGTCCATTGCTTCCTGTTCTTAGAGCTCTTAGCCAACATTTTAAAGTTAGGCCTATTATAATGAGCAAAGACTAAATCATGGAAGGCCATACGTTGACTCAGGCACGTGGTTGTTCTTTTGAGTATTGGTTCATTAAACAATGACTGGCTTGTTAGAAAACTCCACATTTTTTTGTGAACAAAAATTTCCTGTATTTGTTACTCGCAGATGTCGCATTTTTGGAAAGGTGAGCACTAGGATTTGAAATTAAGGAAAATTATAGTACCTGTTGCGCTTATTTTCACCACAGTACCATATTTGGAAATTATAATATTGTGACTGCAATGTAAATTTACATTGAAAATACAATGTAAAGGAAGAATTTCCCTATAGTAATAACATTTCCTCTCCTCTTATTATTCATAATGGAGTCCACTAATTAAGAATTTAATTAGTAAATCCCATATTACGTTAGAGAAGTGAAAACATCATAGTTGTACTCCCAAAATAATCCTAAAAATAATATAGTAGTATTAAGTTAAATTTTTTGATTGAAAGACATAAATAAAGAAAAATGTTTCATAACATTTTCACAATAAATCTTAGGTATCAAGCAATTACTAGTTCTAATCTGAGTCACCATTGACATCAATTTTTTACTCCACTAGTAACAATTTGACACCTAGAATATATTATGATGAAAATGTTATGGATGTAACATTTCTCATAAATAAATGTAGCTTGTCACACATTTAATTGGAAGGAAGTGCTACATCAATAACATTCTTACAACACTTTTACAATAAATCTTAAATAATAAGTTATTATTGGTTTTAATTTGAACTTACCACTAAAATTACTTTTTTGTCCATCAATAACAGTCATTAACAACCTGCCACTTAGAATTGTTGTATAAGTATTGTGAAAATATTATGAACATAGGATTTCACTTTAATTAGAAGTTAGATTTATTGTGAAAATATTATAAACATAGCATTTCTCTTTAATTAGAAGCTAGATTTTTATGTATTTGTTTTTGCTTCCGCATGGGAGCACGCCTAGTAGGAACTTGGACTTGGTGTGAAGTTTGATCCAGACTTATAGACAGCTGAGAGACTTGTGCATTGTGCGAATTGTGATTCTCTCTGTCCTTCAAATTTCTAGGGTTAGGGTTTATCTCTTTCAATTTCCTCTCAATTCTTCAATGGCGTCTTCAACCTCTGCCCAAATCCATGGCCTCGGAATCACCCCTCGTGGGTATTCCGGGAAGCTCAATTTGGCTTCTTCCAAAGCGTTCTTCTTCGGACAGAAGCTTCACAAAACGACGGCGTTTTACCCGAAGCTGAGAGCGAAGAGGGTGGGACCTTTGAGAGTGGTGAACGAGAAAGTGGTTGGGATCGATTTGGGGACGACGAATTCGGCGGTGGCGGCGATGGAAGGTGGGAAGCCGACGATAGTGACGAACGCCGAGGGGCAGAGAACGACGCCGTCTGTGGTGGCGTATGCGAAAAATGGTGATATGTTGGTGGGTCAGATTGCGAAACGACAGGCCGTTGTGAACCCGGAGAACACGTTCTTTTCGGTGAAGAGGTTTATCGGGAGGAAGATGACGGAGGTGGATGAGGAGAGCAAGCAGGTTTCGTATAGAGTTGTGAGAGATGAGAATGGAAATGTGAAGTTGGATTGTCCGGCGATTGGGAGGCAGTTTGCGGCTGAGGAGATTTCTGCTCAGGTATGAGGGAATTGGGGTTGTGGGTTTTGTTTTGTTTTGCGTTTTTGGTAGTGGGTTTTTGTCTAAGTTTTTGTTGTTTAGGAATTTGGGATATGTGAAATTGAAATGGTGTTTAGAGGAAGGGATTTAGAAATGGGGTTCTGGGTTGGGTTTGGTTTGGTTTGGTTTTGTGTTTTGGGTAATGGGTTTGTGAAAGATTTTACTTTTTGGAAATTGTGACATTGAAATGGTGTTTAAGAGGAAGGGAATTAGAAATGGGGTGATGGGTTTTGTTTGTTTTGTGTTTTTGGTAATGGTTTTGTTAAAAGTTTTTGTCTTTGTTAAAGCGAGAGCTTTATTAATTAATTAGTTTTTATTGGTTTAATGGTTTAATATGACGGTATTTGGTTTGTGAATGCGGTATTTGTGCTTTGGTTTCTAGTTTTTGGTAATGGGTTCGTATTGAAGTTATTGTTTTTGGGCTATGTTTGGTTGGTTGCTAAATGTAGTAGGAGGAGATGAAAGTGGGAAAAAAAAACTTAAATGATAGTTTTGAGGTTTTGGATATTGGAGACTTTGGTTAGGTGTGGGCTGGATAGTTAAATTCTCAGAGTTGATTGGAGGCAGAGATTGTGTTTCTTCATTCTTGACACGTTTTTCACTTCCTGGATTAGAAAAATATAGCAATTCTTGCAGATATATGGTGCTAGGAACTTGGGTGTTTGTGTTTGAACTTAAAAAAGTTATGCAGGTGGTTTTATTCCACCCTCTCCCTTTTTTATTATTCCATTTCAGTTGTTACATGGCATCAGCAGGCTAGTTTTTATTGCCAAGTATACATCATTAGTTCCCTTTTCTTGTTATTTTATTCTAGTCAATTGAAGTTAATTATATGTACTGTTTTGGGTGAATGGTGGCATTATATGGTTGCAAGTTTATAATTTAAAGTTCTTTATGTTGTTTTGGCACGTGGGTTCTGAATTCATTTATTTCTGGTTTAGGTTTTGAGAAAGCTTACGGAAGATGCTTCAAAGTTTTTGAATGACAAAGTTACAAAAGCTGTTGTTACTGTGCCTGCTTACTTCAATGATTCCCAAAGGACAGCAACAAAGGATGCTGGTAGAATTGCTGGTTTAGAAGTTCTTCGAATCATTAACGAACCTACTGCCGCATCTTTAGCATATGGGTTTGAAAAGAAGAACAACGAGACCATCTTGGTATTTGACCTTGGTGGTGGTACTTTTGATGTGTCAGGTACTAAATATGTTTCGAGATTTATGTAACTCCTTGCCATGTACATTAGCACATTGTAATTATTCTAGTTCATTTTGTCAGTTTGTATATTGGACATACTGTATTCCTGAAATAGGCTTTCTATAATTGATTTTTTCTTTTTACATTGTAGTGCTCGAGGTTGGTGATGGAGTTTTTGAGGTTCTTTCTACTTCTGGAGATACTCATTTGGGTGGTGATGACTTTGACAAGGTTTGAATCTTTTTTCTTTTTCTACCCCTCCGGGCCTGTTCAATTATGATCAACTTAAATTTTTTTTACTCTGTTGTCCTCTCTCTCTCTCTCTCTCTCTCTTCTCTTTTTGGGTGGGTGCAGGAGGGTATGATGAATTATATAGTGATACTTAAGTGCTAAGTGTTTCTCAATGCATGCAGAGAGTTGTTGATTGGCTTGCTGCAAGCTTCAAGAGAGATGAAGGAATTGATCTGTTGAAGGACAAACAAGCACTTCAGCGATTAACAGAGACAGCTGAGAAAGCTAAAATGGACCTTTCATCTCTAACCCAGACAAACATTAGGTATTTTGCATCTGTCAGAACGTTTTCTTGAGTAGTCTCTCTCTTTCTCTTACAGTGCAAATGGGTGTCTGTGAGAAGTTCAACTGAAATTTTATATTGATAAAAATATTGTCTTCTTCCAGTTTGCCTTTCATTACTGCCACTGCAGATGGCCCCAAGCACATTGAGACCACCATCACTAGGGCCAAGTTTGAAGAATTGTGTTCTGACCTTCTTGACAGGTACTTAATATTCTTCCAGACATCCAATGGTGCTTTATTTTCTTAATCATTGCATGCTCTTCTTTTAATGCTCCCTAGTCTTCTGATGTAACTTTATTTCTGTTCCTTGTAAGCTATGGATTGGTTAGAAAGGGTTTTTTCTAGCAGATTTTTGTTACTTCTATTCTTAAGCTCCTTAAGACAACTGAAGTGGAATAAGACAGACTATAACATATCATGTCTGTTATTGTATATTAGGCTTAAAACACCAGTTGAAAATTCCTTGAGGGATGCAAAACTTTCCTTCAAAGATATAGATGAGGTAATCCTTGTTGGGGGATCAACACGTATCCCAGCTGTTCAGGACCTTGTGAAGAAGTTGACTGGAAAGGACCCCAATGTGACTGTTAATCCTGATGAAGTTGTTGCCCTTGGGGCTGCAGTTCAGGTGAGGCCTACTGAATGCTTTCACCTTAACTAATATATTGTCTCCTTTGTCTTGTGTGACAATTTTGATGATTATTTTTGTGATATACTTGTATAAAATTGCTCTAGTTAATGTTTTTCTCTATTCTTTTAAGTTGCAAAATGCTTGCTGGTATTGTGTAAATAACTTTGTTGTTTGTTTGATTCATGTGTGACAATTTATTTTCAGGCCGGTGTTTTGTCTGGTGATGTCAGTGATATCGTGCTTTTGGATGTTTCACCATTGTCACTAGGTCTTGAAACCCTAGGTGGTGTAATGACAAAGATCATCCCAAGAAATACTACTTTGCCAACCTCCAAGTCAGAGGTGTTCTCCACAGCCGCAGATGGGCAAACTAGTGTTGAGATTAATGTTCTCCAAGGAGAGAGAGAATTTGTTAGGGACAACAAATCTCTTGGCAGCTTCCGTTTGGATGGTATCCCACCTGCACCTCGTGGGGTTCCTCAAATTGAAGTGAAGTTTGACATTGATGCAAATGGTATTCTTTCGGTCACAGCGGCTGACAAGGGCACAGGGAAGAAGCAAGACATTACCATTACTGGTGCTAGCACATTGCCCAGTGATGAGGTATATTATAATATAGGGTTCGGATAAATGTTTGAGCTTTATTTCAGTTTGTAACATTAGATCAAAAGCTGAAAAGGAACTAAGCTAAATGTGTCAAAATATGCAGGTGCAAAGGATGGTTAATGAAGCAGAGAAGTTTGCAAAGGATGACAAGGAGAAGAGAGATGCCATTGACACAAAAAACCAAGCTGATTCTGTTGTCTACCAGACAGAGAAACAGCTCAAGGAACTGGGAGACAAGGTCCCTGCCCCAGTGAAAGAGAAGGTGGAGGCCAAGCTTGGAGAGCTCAAGGAAGCAATTTCAGGGGGTTCAACACAAGCCATCAAGGATGCCATTGCAGCCCTCAATCAAGAAGTCATGCAACTAGGTCAGTCCCTTTACAACCAACCAGGTGCTCCTGGTGCTGGGCCTGGTGCTGGTGCTGGGCCTGGACCTGCACCTGGCGGTGAATCTGGGCCTTCAGAATCATCAGGCAAGGGGCCTGAAGGAGATGTTATAGATGCAGATTTCACCGACAGCAAGTGAGATAGCAAAAATTTGATATTTTTTTGCCACCCTTTTCTTCCTTTCTAATGTGTATAAGAATTGATTTTGCGGGATCAGATTTGGTTGTTGTTTGGTTAACAGTTCTAGCCATTTTTATTAGAAATAGAGTTGAAAACCACTATAATAGTTTCCATTGATATCAAAATCTTTGGGTGACTAAAGTTCCATGTACGTCATTTAAAACTACTATAAAATGCAATATGATGGATTTGAGAGGAAAGCGCATCTTGCCATTTTGCTTGCTTTGTGTGTGTAATAATATATACACACATGATTTGTGGGTTAGATTATGCCCTTTTTTGTGGATGCGTTTTGTTGGAACATATACTAGATAAAATGTGTCATTAATCGTTATATTTACAGGTAACACAGAGACTACATGTAGTCTATTCCAATTCTATGTAACAGCCATATACAACAAACAAAACCAACACCAAATATTAGGTATAGAAGGAAGGAAAAAATAATCATCTATACCATTGTTGAAAGTCCTGGTGAGACTCCATTCGATGTGAGGTGTCTCACGTGAGAGAGGATATATATGAGTCTCATTCGATGTGAGGTGTCTCACGTGAGAGAGGATATATATGAGACGTAAGATAATTATTGCTTGAAAGAACTTCATGCCTTCTCGCTCTCCAAAAAGGCATTTCTTGGACTTCTTGAACTCTGAGAAAGACTCCCAGATCTACTTAGCCTAGTACACGAAAGGACACCATGCTCATCATGGTACCCAAAGTTGATGCAGCCTCTAGACTCTCTGTGGTGGCAATTTGATGTGTAATGGGGGTTTAGACCACGACCCATCAGGCTCCTCCCACCATCAACCCTGCCCAACGACCAATTTCGGGTTAACATTTCTCTGCCAACATCACCTCTGTGAGAATCCATTGGTCTAGGATGATAGCCATGATGAAGGTGGTGTTGATGGTTTAAGTGGTAATGTTGGTGGTGCTGGTAAAGGTGATGGTTTCCAGGGTTATTGCTAAGGTTTTGGAAATTGTTGAGGCAGTAAAGGGTAGGAGAGCTTTGAACTCTATGCACTGAAATCTTGCCATTTTGGTTGACATTTGACAAGTTGCTTTCATGAGTCATAGTAGTATCAACATTTTGGCCATCAGGGGAATTGCTATGGGGGGAAGAACAACCAGAAGAAATGCTGAAAGTGCATTTATTTGTATTGATAGAGGTGAGTTTAGGATGGGGAGTTGTACGAAATATGCCATTGATGGCATCAACATAGCGCTGCTCTAATACATGGGGTTCAATGGAGGTTGCTTGATTCTCAAGTATGATTGGATTGGATGGGAACAAGAAGGCTCGGAGCTTTGGGTTTCCTTCACTTTCATGGCGGTCATGTTCATCAAGCATATGCTTAAGGTCCTCGTCTGATCTTACAGACACCAAGGCATCAAGTTCCTCTGGGATTACTTGGTACTTGAGGACCATGTCCCTATCAATTGTTGCAGTTAGCTTCTTCATTAGCTCTGTCAATAACAAAGAGGTCAAAACAACAAAAGGCAATGTTATTCAATATTAAAAGGAACATAAACACATTTTCTACTTTTATTGACAGCACTCTAAATGACACAGTGCACAACACAGGAAGTTGCTAACACAATGACTTTTGTTCACTCAAAACGACATGCTCAAGAGGACTTGAGCCAAAGATATTTATTCACCACTTGTTTATAATTTGCTGAAGGGATTTTTATTTTTATTTTATTTTTTAAGCTGTAACAGTTAATACCAAGTCGTGTAATAATCCAATTGATGAATGCCATGCGGGAGGTTGGTGGGTTCAACTCTAACAAAGAAGTATAAAATTAATTACATAACATTCACTTACTTATTGGGTTGTTACACATGAGACTTAATATCCTATTACAAAAGATTAAAGATACTTTCTCATGTAATGGATATGAGTCCATTTGTTTACGAAATTGTGTCATACAAGAATTGAATATTAATGAACGAGAAAAATTCAAACACCATCGGGAACTAGAGTTCATTAATTTATACTACCATATTTGATTATTACCAAAAGCACAATTAAGTATGAATACACATCTAAGTTTATGGCATGTAGGGATATGTTAGAATAATAATTAAATTGGTTAGATTTTAACCATTTAAGTTTTTGAAACAAAATTTTCTTGATATCATAACATGTGGCCTCCTCAAGATTATTAGAGCTTGCCTAATTGTCATAGTATATCTTCAAATCTTTGATGTATATAATTTAAGTTAATTCCTGTAATTTTTGTTTAAATTACATCACTTAATAAAGGACCATTTTACATTTTAATTAAATGGTACAAATAATTTGTATTCCAGTAGAAAGTCCTAGAATAATTATTGAATTGACTTATTAATATTATCTCCATATTGAAATTCGAAGACTTTGGGAGTTCTATCAAACCTCCACCTCCATAATATTTCTCCATCAATGGAACATATGCACATGTTTTCACCGGATTATAAATTTTTATTAAACAATGCTTAAGTTATTAAAAAAATTATTCTTTGATTTGAATACAGTGCTCTCTCTTCTTTCATAAACTATGAGTTCTATTATAAATTTAATTAACAATTTTTTATTTTATTTTTATAATTCGACATTACAATGAAAGATAAAGATTTGAATTCTAGACATTTTTATTAAAAATATCTTAAAATATCAATCGAGCAAAATGACTTTGACAATAAAACCTATTATTACATAGAAAGAATAACCTTGACGATGTTGCTCAAAATTTAGACCACTTATATCCACCTCATCTAATTTAAAAATTGCCCACCAAGAAATTATTCTTATGACTCTTAAAGAATCTCAAAACATATTTAAAAAAAGAAAAAGAAAAAGAAAACCTGAGAAGCTGATATCGCGAGGGACGGCAATGACACGTGTCTCGCCACCAACATACTTGAGTTGACCATCGGTGGGCCTAGGGACAATCCTCCCACCATGGCTGCACATGAACTTTACCCTGCTCCCCGGCGACGACGACGTCGTTTCTTCCACCACTCCACCATTGCTATTATTATTATTATTATTATTATTATTATTATTATCAACCTCACCTCCCATCATATATATATATATATAACTCGCTTCAGCTAACTCACCCCAACTCAGTCCCGTTTCGCACATCAACTCTGCAATATAAATAAATAAATAAAAACCCCATCAAAACAAAACAAATTTATCAAAATAACATAACATAATTCAAACAAAGATTGTATTTAACAAAAAAATGGAATGAAATATTGAATATACGTACGTGAAGGAGTGAGAGCAAAGCATTAGAGATAATGAAACATGATAAAATTGACAAAGAAGAAAACAGAGAAAAAAAAATTGGTTTTTTTTTTTTTTTTTGTTTTTCGTTTTTTGTTTTTTGTTTTTTGTTTTTAGGGGTTCTATTTTGAAAGATATTGAAGAACATAAATAAAGGAAGAGAGAGAGAGAGAGTTTTAAGGTTGTTCAAAAGCTTTTTTCGGAGGAACCGAAAATAGGAGTTCTGAGAAAAATGAAAAAAAAAAAAAAAAAATGGATGGGATTCGTTTTGTTTGGAAGATTCTAAAACTAAAAGGTTTACTGGTTCCACGCTTAGACCAACAATTTCACACACACAGACACACATAACATAAGAGCGAGAGACACGCGCACCTCTGGTTTTTCTCTGTGTCTATCGCTATGTCTCCGACACTGTATTTTCAATGAATTGCGATAGCACTCTCACCCCCACCTTTTTATGTTCCATATTTTCATAGGACAAGACGACATGTTTGTAGTTTGTACTATGTTGAAGTTACGAAATTAGCCTATTCTTTCTTTTCTTTAAAAATTTGCACCTTTTTTATTTTTATTATTTTTTACAAAAATCCATATTCCACTAAACTTTTATTTACCTCTTTAAAGTTTATTTTTTGTCATTTTATTTTATTTTATTTTTTATAAATATGGTAGAATTCTAACTTATAAATTGTTCGAATCTTTTAGTTCTTAAACTTTCATCCATTGCAATTTATAAAATTGTTGGCATGTTGTGATTCATGCAATTTTATAGATGGAAAAACAAACTTGACTAAAATTGTAAAGGTTTAAGTACTAAAATGCTAAATATATAAATGACATATGTAGGAATGAATAATAATTCACTAAGTTTAAAGGGTGTAATTTGGGATTTTAGCCTTCTTTATATATATAAAAAAAATTGTTAAAATATACTTTTTGTCCTTAAAGTTTGGTTGAAGTTTCATCACTTAAAAATTGTTAAATATAATTAACCCATGTGCATTAGATTTGTGACAAATTAAACATTAATCTTCTAGTATTATCTGTTAAAAAACTAATTGAATTTAGTCTCATGATTTACCAATAATTTCTGTTGCATTGTCAATAACGTTAAAATATCATTATTTTCGGTTGCTTAATGGTTGCGACTGTCATTAACAAGTATGTCAATAGCTGTGAGTAATCTTGCATGTTTATAAAAGTATAGTAAGTAGTAACCCTTGGCTTTGGCTTGCACTAAAGAAAACGAAGAAGCTTAAGTTAACTGATGTTTATGGACATTCAATAGCACTATCATCCTTGTTTATAAGTTGTTTAAAATGACAATGTGATTAAGGAAAATATGAGTTTTATCTTGATAAATATATATATATATATATTTATATATGGGACACGTAATTTTTGGATGATTACGTACGTAGATTCTTTTTTAATGAATGATGAAAAAATAGCATACGTACATTTTGGCTTTAGGAGAGAGAATATATAAAGTAATTGATACCTACACTACACTAGAGTCTTACCATGTCAGTGAAATCACTTCAGAAGCTTCTAAAATTCCATCATATATATTGAAGTTGTAGTATTTAACCATTTCATTGATTTTTTTTTTATTTTTTTATAAAATTATCTAAAAGAGAAATTCTTTAAGAACGAAAGAAAATGTCCCCTTCAAGGCTTCAACCTTTAAAACAGAATAAATCAGCTTGTTAGTGCCATAATAAAGGTATCAATTAGGTGAAAAGAAATTCTCTCACTCTAACCTACAGGTGAACGATGAAGAACAAAAATGCTTGAAAAAGGTTCACAATAAAAGAAGTTTTTAATGGTTCGCATGGTTTCCCTTAAAGAAATACAACTTCAACTTATTCTTTTAAATTTAAAAAAGAAAAACCGTAAAATCATATATACCTCCCATCAAATTCTGATTCTCTCCTCCAAAATATAAAAAAGTGTTGTTCTTGTGTCCTCAAGACAAGTGTTTATACTTTATACTCTCTACTTCTTCCAACAAAGAAAAAAAAATTGTATAAATATATATATATATATATATATATTTATTTATAGGAACATAGCTATGCTTGGACCGGGGGGCAATGGCCCCCCTGCCCAATGATAAAAAGCAAAATATAAAATATATACAGTTTGGTTTTGAATTTTTATGTTCCATTTTTGTTCAATACTTCCATGCTTTCACAAAAAGTACACTTTCTTTATTCAAATTTTCATTAAATTTTGATTCTTTTTGTGAGTTTCTGTCTGAGTTCTAAATGATTTCTAAAATTTATCTTAAAGTATTAGCATAGGATAATTGCAGCTTAAGTGGATAAAAACACACACACACACACATACACACATACACATATATATTCTTTTATAAGTAGCTTGGATAAAAAAAACATGGTTGTCTTTGGGTTAATCTAGAGCTACAATATGAAGGCTTAGGCTATAACAAATTTTTTAAGCATTTGAGTTTTGAGTGTATCTCACCCCCCCCCTCCCCCTCCCCCTCACACGAAATCCTAACTTCGCCCCTGTGCGTATATATATAATGCATTCTCATCTGATGTGGCATAGCCCATCAAATTGCTAAATAGATGATACTATTCACCAAAAACCACCAAAAAAAAAAAAAAAAAAAAACATCTTGCTACACTGAACTTATATGTTTACATGTTCATTAGACCATGTAAAAGTTTCTTATTCTCTTTTTTTTTTTTCTCACTTTTCTACTATATCAACATGTAAAAATTTGTTGTTGCTGTGTACAAAATATAGTATTACTTTAATAAGGGGAATTGTAAAATAAAGAATGTGTTGTTAAAGCTATTGTGCAAATTAGATAAAATTGGTTTTTATTTTTTATTTTTTTTATAGAAGAAATGCCAAGAACTTTTATTAATAGGAATTAGCCATAATCGGCTAGAACTATATCAGTAAGTTGTGAAGGAATATTCTCCATTCACATAGATAAACCATTAACATATCTCACATGTGTAATTAAGTTATGAGTTATAAAATTATCTGATTGTTAAGTATGAAAAAAGAAGAAGAAGATAGCACTAAATGATTCCATATATGAATAAAAGTGGGTTTTTTAACGAAGTACAATATATTGTTTTTTGTATTTTTCAGATGTGAATGTATTGAGCTTATATATATATAAGCTTAGGTATAGTATTTAGGTGCTGTTTTTTAGATTTTCCTCTTAAAATTCTGTCATGTGAATTTTTTCTCATGAGATGAAAGTGTATTTTTTAGTTAAGCAGCCACATGGCAGAATTTTAAAAGGAGAATCTAAGAAACAGTACATAAGGTACTGTACCTAAATTTTGTCCATATATTTATATCTTCATTTATTTACTTTAAAAATATATATAATTTTATTCATGTCCTACGTAAATTAATTAATTTTCGTGACTATATTGTACGTTTTGGTAATTTGAAGAAGAAAAGCAAAAATAGAAAATAGTATAGTTACTAAATTAGACTCTACTTCTCCTTAATTGCCTAAAGAGAATTCTTTGTCGATTTGTCGGAATCTGCCAAATACTGCATTAAAATGTTGGAACACATACAGTCCAGCACGTGGCAAACTGTTTTAGCCACGAATGCATTTCCTATGGGTCCCATTTAGGCTAGGCTTCTTTTTGCAAGTTCATGGGTCCACAAATAGTACGTGTTCACTGATAACGTGGCATAAACGTCGCATCTCTCGCCGGAGGACGATGTAGATGGACACACAGGACAGCAGGGAAGAGCCGAGCAGCCTTTTCCATGGGACCCTTTTAGGTTTTAATGGCCACCCTTTTAAGTTTCATGGGAATTAGTAAATAATGCACCACAATTGACAGCCATAGGTAAGCTTATCCTCATACATGGCTTGCATTGGCCTCCAATTATCCAATGAAATGGAGCCGACATGAAGCGGATACATGTTTGGATTGTGTCAGCTCAAATACACTGAAGTCAAGCCTTATAATTTTTGTTTGTAATACAAAACCTAGGAGAAAATACACCCTGTTACGGGTGTATGTTTCTCTCCTTTCACGACTGAGGAGACCCACCAACTGTAGGTCCTACCAACTTGTGATAGGGAGGAAGCATACACCCGTAACATGATATATTTACTCAAAATCTAGAGTCATCACTTTTGTAACAATTTTAAAGTCATCGATCACATGCAATTAAAAAAATAGGTAATGTATTAGTGCGTGTTTGGCAAAAATTATTTTTGCAAACTTATTTTACTATTCAGCTTATTTTTGCTACTATTCATGAATCTCACTGTACTGTTTCAGCTAACTTTTACCTTTATCTACAGTACTTTCAGTAAAAAATTTTCAATTTCTGTAAAATAAGTAGATCTCAAACAGACTCTTAGTATGAAAGGTGTTAACATGGATGTGTGTTCCAAACATTTTTAATATTTTATAATTTTTAGCTATTAGGCAATAAAGGATAAAATAGTCTTTGGGCAATTATGAAAAAATAGTGGTTGGATAATAATGGACAAACTAGCTGTTGGGCTTTTATGGGTTACTAGTCGCAAATCCGCACGTTGCGCTTGATAATTTTTTAAATAAAATACTATTTTAGTCCCTAGACTTTATAAAGAGTTAAAAAAAAAAAATAGTTTTATCATATTTTTTCATAATCTTGTCTATAACATTTTTTACCATTATCATTTATTTATTGGTTGATGATTTGCATAATATAGACATTAAATAAGAGGTAGAACTATTCTGTAGGGATCTTGGGCCCATAAGCTCATAGTCTATGTGCACATTGGGCCCGGGAGCTCTCTATCCGTGTACACACTAGGCCTGGGACCTAATCCGAGGACGCAGTGTTGCCCGAGGAGGAGTAAATGTTGTCAGGAAAGTCCGAGTTAGTAATTGGAGAAGTCAACTTTGGTCATTGGGGCCTGGGAGGATAAGCCGAGGATGAATGCCTCCTCGGCTAATCAAAGCCGAAGTCAGAGGAGTCAGTCTGCCGTCCAGGGGAACAATCCAGAAAGTTCTGTTGGTACGGACATACCTTATAGGGACGCAGGACAGGGAGGAGTACTAAAATATCTAAGGAGAAATATGCTACCATCACATTAAATGCTTCACACCTAACTCCCTGGCCGCATTAATGTGGAGAAGACCCTTGAACAGTGTTGCATTGGCTACCCCAACGCACAGAGGGCCTGGGAGGGTGTCCAATGGAACAAGCACTCAAGTAGTGGCTTGGATGATCAACAAGTGCAGGGCCAATATCGTCTAAAGAAAACTATATAATGGAAAGGACTCTCCATGAAGTGGTGATGGAGAAATCAAGAGAGAAACACTATAGCAATTAGGAACCAACTTTGTGAACAAACTTGTAAGAAATATATAAGAATTGACTTCCTCGAACTTTACCGATGACAGTTTTCTTTGGATCAATTCAATTTACTTTCCCGTTCTTGTCAATTGAATTCACATTGTTTGTTGTCCAACTCATTTTAACCCAGACTTCCAACTCACTCTGAATATGTAAAGGTAAATTTATATGAAAAGTTAAAACTACTCAAGATGAACGTTTAACCACTTGTAGATGTGTGTTTTTTGAAGACTAAAAGCATATACAATTGTTTTAGCTGGAACTATATAACTATGCAAATATTGTTGCGAGTGGTTCCATCATTTGCAAATTATCAAGTTTGGTGGCCTTACAAAACGGATTTGGATCCTCTCCATTTCTCTTTGAAATGGAGAGTGTCCAGTTAAGGGCTGAGATTTAACTAAAATCAATCTATGTCTTGAAATATGCCACATCATTTAAAAGACACTGACCTAACATTTCAAGGAGACTTAACGGAGCCAAGGAAAACAAACGCGAGTTTCAAAGTGTTCTTTCATTTGAATCTTTGGGGCTTTCTCCTCTCATCTCATCTCAGTTTCTTTCTCACTCTCAACAAAGCCCAGCCATGGCCGACTTCTCCTTGCACGCACATCACCGTGACTGATAGTTCTTATGACCGAAATCACCCCAAAGATTTGATATCAGCTTTCTAAACCCCACCAAAAAAAAAAAAATCTTAGTTCAAATTTTGATATCTGATATATGGTTTTATTCTTTCGTATCTTGTTTTCTTTGTCAAAGAGCATCTTTTTCTTTCATTTATAGCACTAAAGATTATACCTTTCTTTGATTGAAAATTTATTTACTGGGATTCCTTTACTTGTAATCGTTTGTTGTGATAATAGTGGAATTTCGGGAGTGGTGACCTGAAAATCACCCGATGGGGTTTTTGCCGTTAAGTTTTTCTCATTCGTAAACAAATCACCATGTCGTTTATTTTCTTCTGCATATTTAGTTATTTGATGATTTGTTTATGCTACCACGCGCTTTGCAAGTTAATTTGATTAATTAATAAACTTGACTAATTAATCAATTAATTTATTACAAAGAGTCAATTTATTTTTGGCCTATCAAAAAGTTTTGAGACAAAATAGGTGAAACTCTAACCAATGCAGCTTTTAAAGGACTCTAGTTAAAAGAGGTCCGTTGGGTCCCAAGGTTTGTGTGATAGAGTTTATTGGTCAAATGGGGTTTAAAAGAGGTCAGTTAGGTCAGTTGGGTCCCTATATCTGTGACAATGTATCACTTGAAACGGTTGTAATTCTTGGCGAATTTGTGAATTTAAAAAATCTGTCTTGAAGCTGCTTTGATTTGCTATAAGAAAGATCTTACTTGTGTGTGAGAAGAAGAGAGACTTGGCTTCCATACCTATTGAGCTGAAAAGAAAACACTTAAAGAGAGGCTGAGCTATTCTTGCACAGCTATAGAGGCAGTGAACTAGGATTTGGGTAGAAGGTCCTTGAGCTATTTGTGGCCAAGGTAGGAAAGAGAGAGCGCTTGGTGTTTGGAGCTTGAGAGATATTTTGCTCTTGAAGATCAGAGAGCTTCCTTGGTGATCCCAGGTACAGCAGTAACTGAGAAACTAGGAAGCATTTCATTTATAAATTCTTGAGCCGAATGTTAAGCTACCTGAGAGAGAGCCTTTTCTTTAGCTTCCAAATATCCTTCTATCTCATTTAGCTTTGGCCCTTGATCTTGTGCATTTGTTTTGCATCCAATATTAGGATTTGGATCCATGCAATAATTGCATGGTGCTATTACATGAAATGTAAAAGTTAAAAAAAGTAAAGTAAAAAATTTTCTAATCGAAAGGCTGAGATCAAAGGTGAGATTAAAAGTAAGTTTTTAACTTTCAATCTCACCCAGTAATTCACTATTACATGGTGCAGCTATTGCATCATATCTGGAACCTCATGTTATAGCCAAGATAGTAATAGATCCTATGCCAACGATAAAATACTCCTTTCATTATCCCACTCTTCTTTCAATCCTAAAAGAAAGTGTTCATAAGTTTAAGACTATATAGTCAAATATTGAGTGAGATTTATTGTAGTGAAACCTTCAAGGAGGTTCTAGTTTGGAGGAAATAACTACATTGGGAATTTAGGAATTTAGAGGATCTGGGACTTCCACGAAAGGAAGATAAGCTGAGGGTTCAAAGAGGTTGTACAGAGCCTAGGCTACAAAAGTTTTGTCAGTCGTTGACTAGTTTTGTAAGTTATGGTAATTGGTTTGTGATTAATATATAACACTTCAGTATATTTCAATTAAAATACTGATCCTAGAAAAGTTAAAACTTTCATAAACTAAAATCCAATGCTTCCATTTTTATTTAGAATCGACACTCTTTTTAGTTTGGAACTTAGTTGCATTTTTCAAGAACATTTATGAATTAGATCTACACAAAAGGTGGGTTTTGATTTTGTTCAGGACTACTCTGAGAGGTCTCACATGAGATAGTGGCTTACTCTGCACTGCAATTTATGGCCACAACCCTCTCTTTTTAAGGACTTGGGCATAAATTGCGGCTGAATTGCTAAGGTTATTATTGTGGTCTTCTTGGCTTGCGTATTAGGTGTTAATGTATCAGTTACTTTGTCTATTAATATATATATAGATTGTGGAAAGTGTTTCGAGTATACTAAGATTTGATCGGTTATAGTTTTTAGAAAATGTTCTCCACAATTCCCATGCTTGATGTAAATTCTGATCAACAAAATTTTTATTTCATTTTTTAAATCAACAAAAAATAGCTCAAAAGAGGCGTAAAATATGTAATGTTTTTGAGAAGGCCATTCACATGAAGCAAATCATCTCATTTGGTTTTTACGTTCATGGTCAACAAATTATGCACCTATCTTTAACAATGGGAATAACCAAATTTTCTCTCGTATTTACTTATAGCACACATATGTAAATGTAAGTTGTAGTGTAATGCTTAAGGTGAGCCATTTAGCCAAACCCAACATGTAATCTTGAATATTAGTGTTAAAACTAAGAAAAATAAGAAAAGGTAAATGATTAAAAAAAAATTAAAAGAAAAATAATGAAAGTTCTATTAAATTTCTAGAGAATTTGGTTAATCGAAGTAATTTTTACTAAAATTCTTAAAACCTTTGGCAAAAAAGTAAATCGCTCATGATTATGATTGAAAACTTTTTAAAATTTAAGGTTTGATTTGAAATCACCTAAACTATAAAGGTAATTAGATAATGATGAGAGTTTTGATTGAAGATAATTAGACACCCCCTGCTTTCTTATAGGCTGTTCTTCAAAATACATTTTACTACTCAATAAAATACATATTAGGTCGAGATTTACAACACGTGGCACCGTATAGGTCACTCCCCAATTGTAAAGCCAATTGCAACTTGGAAGAACAACACACATCGATCTTTAATTTGAAGGTTCCAAAACCATTTAGGTCAGTGAAACCCCTAAACTTCCACCCAATATACTTGCTTATTAGTTGCTTCACTTAATTATACCACATGCTTAATTTACAAAGCTTTACTAAGATAACTTGGTGAAGTTATCTTAGTGTTTCCACGTCTCTCTGCTAACTAAACTAGCCCACTAACTTAAGTGGAAGCATAATTAATAGATTACGTGACATACTTGAGGTCTTGGATTGTCAACTCACAATTCTCATTCTTAAACTCTTAATTAATTTCGCAATATTTAATTTAAATTTGTGTGCTTTAAAATAAATACAAGTACCATAACTAAACATTACAATAAAATTGGCATATTCTAGTATTTCTAATGTAAATATCCAGAATTTAAATCCCTTACCCTCAATTATTGATATATCTATAAAAAAAGAAATACAAAAACAAGTAACATAGTGCAAACACAAATTAGGATATAATCTAACTAATGTTAACTAAAACATAGAGGAAAATTATTATTTCACACTTTGTGATGTATACCGCTTCATATACCCAATGTTCACACTTTTAAATTAGATATCCACATTTTTTAAGAATATCCATATTTAACTAAGGATCACACATAATGTGTATAAAATATGTATAGACAGAGAGAGCCCTTCTCTATTACTATATGCTTTACATGGTTAAAATCTATTATGTGCAATCAATCTTTTTCAAGTTTCTCCTTTAGCAAATCATTTGTATTGTTACAAGTAATTAACAACATGCACGGATGCACCCCCTAAATAAGTAATTTGGAAAAATATATTTTTTATTCCTAAACTTTAGTATAAGAGTGATTTTATTAATTCTTTAAAGTTTTTAAGTTTTATCAAACTTAAAGTAAACATTTTTGGTCCTTCTGTCAAGATCCATTAGAGGCCGTCTAATGGAATGATGATATGACCAAAATAAAAACTGATATGTGATACGCGCTAAAAGAGGTCAATTGGGTCCCAAGATTTGTGTGATAGAGTGGCTGATTTATTGGCCAAATGGGGTTTTTGTTTTGCTGTGTAGGATTTGAATTGTCAAATATCCGTGACAATGTATTAGTTGAAAGAATTGTGATTCTTGATGAATTTGTGAAGTCAAAAAACCTGTCTTGAAGCAGCTTAATTAAATTTGCTATAAGAAAGATCTTACTCGTGTATGAGAAGAAGAGAGAATTAGCTTCCATACCTATTGAGCTGAAAAGAAAACAACACACACAGAGAGGCTGAGCTATTCTCGCACAGCTAGAGGCAGTGAGGTAAAAGCTCCTTATTGAACCATTTGCGCCCAAGGTAGAATAAAAAGAACTTGGGGTTTGGAGCTTGAGGGATATTTGCTCTTGAAGATTAGAGAGCTTCCTTTGGTGACCCCAGCTCCAGCAGTAAATGACAAACTAGAGAGAGCATTTCATTTAAGCTCTTGAGCTGAATGTAAAGCTATCTGAGAGAACCTTTTCTTTTGCTTCCAAATATCCTTCTCAATCACTATTATTTAGTATTAGTCGTACGCTATGAGAAATAGATAATTTTTTTGTAATCATGAAATAATATAAAATTTGTTCTCTAAATTTTGTGGAAGATAATATGTTCTTCTTAAAAATTTAACAATTTTTAATTTTTTTTTTCCATTTATCCATATCTACAAATATATCATTTTATTATTTTGGATATATGTTTGATTGATATTATTCCTTTTTGAGGTGACTTATATTTTTCTAAATTATGTTATGGTGCGTTGTATTTTTCTAAATTTTTTTTCCTGTACAACACTAAACTCTTTAAGTTTTAATTATATTATTCAAATTTTCATTCTCTTAAAGGAGATTATCAATTAATTAAAATTCATCACAAAATTAATACTACTCAAATAATTGAGAGGCACATTCATATACATAGCCAAGCTGTGTTTTGATATAAACTTAAATTCTCACTTCCAAAATAACTAAGTATTATATCAAACAAAAGCTATAAGAGGAAGAGAGAGGACTTGTGATAGAGAACTCAAAAAACACACCACCAAATTGTATTAATCCAAAATAGTGTTATAAAAAAACACAATGATTCATCAATCTAAAGTAGAGTTACAAGAAAGAATAAATAATCGAGAGAAATAGATAGAGTGAATAATAACCATTTTCGGAGGAGAACATGAGGGGAATAGCAAATTTATAGAAAATAGGATAAGAAGAAGACGAGTCAAAATAAAAGATATAGTCATGATTCATAAATACCAAATTATTTAAGCCATGTTATGTAATAGAATTACATTATATATTCTTATACGTTATCTTTATAATACAATAAGATAATATTTAATGATCAAAGAAAAGAAAAAAGATAACTTAAAAACACAAAACCAAATTGCATCAAACCAATATAGAGTTCTAAAGAGAACACAAAAAGTTATCAACCTAAAAAAAATAATAATAATAAAAAAACGCAAGGATGACATCTTCTCTGCATCATTCGAGGTCTTCTTATCATTCAAAGGCCTGGTAGCCCCAAGAGGTTTGATTGTGAAAATCAAGAACGCAAGGATCACCACTTTGGCAGCAATGAAGAGAGTTTTCTTCCACATTTTCTAGCTAATAATGGAGAAAGAAAGATTTGAAGATATACTCTGTGTATTCTTGCTTCGGCCGTCTTTTATAAAGCAAGAATTCTGGTCATGCAATCTAAAATTGACTCGCTTACTCCCTTCAAATTATGTGCATGTCATTGGTCCAATAAGTTTGTGCAACGTGGGGCATATATAGATTATATTAAATAAATGACTTTTTCTTCCATTCTTATTCTCTACCAAATTGTATATAGATTATATTAAATGAATTTTTCTTCCATTCTTCTTCTCTACCAAATAATAAAAATGAATTCTCATAAAAAAAAATTGATAATAGATATTTTCATGAGTTAAATGTAGAAAACCATCCTAAACTATAAGGGTAATTGCACTTTGCCCCATAAACCATAAAAACATACGATCACCACCCTAATAACAGCAAACGTTACAAATTGCACCCTATAGCCTAATTGACAGTTAACATTAACAAACACGCGCGTACAAGTCATATGATCATAAAAATTTAATACAATAACTAACAGTGAAGGCAAAACGAAGAATTCAATTTTTGATGATCAAGGACGTACATTTGGTCATTAATTTTAACAGTCAATCACGCTACAATGTGCAATTTGCAAATATTCATAGTTTGAGGTGCAAAGTGGAAGTATCATTTTTTTTTTTTTAATAATTAACCCTATCTCAATTTTATATTTTCCCACTTTCATATTCTCTAGAATTTCTACCGAATAGCTACAATAAAATAAAATAACATTTCTTCTTCTGGCTGACTTTTCTATTTTTTTTTTTTTCTTTTCGTGTTCCCTAATCCCTATCAATGAATATTCCTTCATCTTCTTCTTCTTTTTTAATTTTTTTATCCTTCTATCAGTCTATTCTCCCACCTTTTATTCGATCCACTACCATTATTACTACCACTAACACTACCACTATCACTACCAACAGTAAAATGGCCCTTCCAACATGGAATGAATCAAATCGTACGTAGTGGAACACATTTTTTAGTTTGTTTAGAACCGACACTCTTTTTAGTTTGGAACTTAGTCAGTTGCATTTTTCAATAAAATTTATGAATTAGGTCTAGACAAAAGGTGAGTTTAGATTTTGTTCAGAACTTAGTCTTTTATTATAAGGACAGACTTGGTCATAAATTGCGGCTGAATGATCCAGTGTAGTTGGTGGGCAAAGCTTTGCCTCAACAAACCATATGCATGATTAGACGTAATGCTCCTCCTCAAGCTTGTCAAAATAAAAAATTGTCAATTCGATCAATAACACTTTCTCAGCCATACCTTCGTGAGGACATCCTTATCATAGATACACTCACAACGAAATTATATTTTAAAAAATTGCACAGGGACGACATATATTAGGGTTGTTATTGGGTATTCTGATATGGTTTGCCTCAACAAACCATATGCATGATTAGACGTAATGCTTCTCCTCAAGCTTGTCAAAATAAAAAATTGTCAATTCGATCAGTAACACTTTCTCAGCCCTACCTTCGTGAGGACATCCTTATCATAGATACACTCACAACGAAATTATATTTAAAAAATTTGTACAGAGACAATATATATAATATATATTAGGGTTGTTATTGGGTACTCTGAGAGTATAACCTCTCCCTCTTACATAGAGGTGGGTTATGGTGGATAGGACCCACCCTTTTGAGAGGGAGTAAGTATATTTCCGAACTACCTACTGTGAGAGGGAGAGAGTATATTTCCAGACTACCCAATAATTTTCACATACATCATCATAATAATGAGTGTTATTTAATATAAGAAAAATGATATATTCACAATATTTTCACAACATTTTTTCAACAAATCCTAAGTGGCAGGTTGTTAGTGGTTGTTATTGTTGAGGCAAAAAAGTAATCTTAGTGTTAGATTCAAATATGAACCAATAACAACTAATCACCTATGATTTTTTGTGAAAATGTTGTAAAAATGTTGCGGACGTAACATCTCTCTTAATATAAACTTAAACACATCTTAGAATATATATGTTTGTCAGTTTATGTAGTGTACATTTTTTAAAGCTTTAAATCAATGTAAATTAATAAGATAAGAGACTAATTTAATTCTAAATTTATAACTTATATATGAATTTTTTTTTTTTTTTTCATTTAGTAACCCTCAAAGTCACATATGATTACTTCATAAGGTTAACCAACGAAAGTTCTTCAATTTTATATCCTTTTCCTTTTCTTCGCTGAACCTAATTAAAGAGGTTCAATTTTCAATAAAATTTTGATAGTAAAATAAAATAAGAAAAACAATTATAATTTTTTTTTATTGGAATTAAACATTAAAACAGAAAAAATTTATTTTTCCAAATTAGAATCAAATAGAAAGTGTTTAGGGGATAGTGAGATTTGATCAATTTTAGATTTGCCAAATTTTGATTGAGAAATTACTTTTTTTTTTCTTTTTTTGGGTTGGGGAGGGCGGCGGGGCATTTATTCTCTAATTTTCATCTTCAAGAATGCCCTATCAATATCCCATGTAACACTATAGCTCAATCGTTAGCAACACGAGCAATTTCTATTTCTCAAATGCAAGTCTAAATGAAAGATGTACCACTAGATATTATTCATGTATTTCAGGCCGATTTTAACAACCTACCTTAAATGATAAGTATTGTCTTTCTTCTCAAAAAAAAAAAAAGGAAAAAGAAAAAGTATAATCCCTTTACAATAAAAATTGTACTAGCCAAACAGACTTGCAATGTGAAACAGAGTATAAAAGAGAAAATAAAAAAAATTTCCCTGCAAGAAAAGCAAAGAACATCAATCTGATCTTCTTTTTTATAGAAGAAAAATTAATGAACAAGAAAGCATCCAAGAATTTACTTTTACCTCAATCAAAATCTAAAAAGGAAACCATAAAATTAAGTACCCCATGATTTGGGCTTAACAAAAATTACATATGTAAAGCCTACCCCAGCTGACATATCTGCCACAAAGGGTCTAGTAATTAAATTCACTTCACTCTTTGCTTAGCCAAAAAAAATTAATATTTTAATACATTACCACATTAATGTTACTGGCCAAACTAAGTCGCTTACAAACTTTAAGTTTCTTGCCTCCCTTGTATAGTTGTACTTTTTATGATGGACATATGATGTATAGCAAACTTTCGTAATAATTTATGCAAGGAATCGGCTTAGATCCACCTTATCAGCCAGAGTCCAACAAAAAGGAATACTAAACTTAGACCTAGCTATTTTATGTAAATTCTGGAAAGTGTTTAGGGAATACTTAGAATTGATCAGTTTTAGTTTCTAGAAAATGTTCTCCACAATTCCCGTGCTTGATGCCAATTCTGATCAACAGAAAATCATTTTTGAAATCAACAAAAAAATAACTCAAAAGAGGCGTAAAATATGTAATGTTTTTGAGAAGGGTAAAATATTATCTAACATTATCCAAATTTTCTTCTAGTTAAAAAATAAACAATAAAAAAAATCTTGTCTTAAAAATTTGAGTTTCTCTCTCTCTCTCTCTTCTTCTTTTTTTTTTTTTTTTTTTTGAGAAAGCTCTATTTTCTTGCTTTATATGAAGTGAACATAATTTTACAACACAATTGAAAAAAAAATTTTGGAGTGATTCTTAGGGCTACAATCAAATATAGCTAAACAATGTTGCATTACTCTTTTAAAACTGATTTGAAATCTAATTCGCCTCTCTTTCTTTAACCACACAACTTTCCATCCCAATTCTTTTTCCCGGAACCCAAAGGAGAAGAAGAATGATGAACACTACAACAACTCGTAGTAATGAAGTTTCATGTGTAGAATGTAATTTATGTTCTCCAACAAACAAAACAGTCTTTCTCAAGATTTGTCAAAAGCAGAACTTGTTTCAATAACAGGTTCTCATCAATGCTTTCTTGTGCAAACCCTCTCCAAGAATTCACTAATTTTCTTATAACTGATTAATGCCTCATCAATATCCGATATAACATAAGAGGGAAAAATGAAAGTTAAAACTACTTAACAATAGAAATTGTGCCAGCCATCATATCATAACTTGGAATCTGAAATTAACGCATAATAATAATAAAAACTATTGTACTTCCAAGCAAGAAAGCATTCAGAATTTTACATCTACCACAATAAACCCAATAAGATAAAATCTAGGAAGCTATGTAAAAGCATCCCATGATTATTCGTTTTAACAAAAAAACCCCATGATTATTCACGCTTACATTACATACTAGCTAGAAGTTAACAGACATACATACTGTTGGTGCAAATACTAACATAGACCAAAGCTAAAGCTTGTTCATTTGTTGCAATGCCCATTTCCAGGTCCAGGGATGTATGTGCAAGGATTGGGGCCAGAAGGTGGAACTGCTGCAGTATTTTCTTGAAATGTCATCTTCTTTGCAACATTCGAGGTGTTCTTATCATCCAAAGGCCTTGTAGCTTCAAGAGGTTTGATTTAGAAAATCGAGAACTAAAGGAGCACCACTTTGACAACAGTGAAGAGAGTTTTCTTCCACATTTTTTAGCTAATGGAGAAAGAAAGATGTGTAGAGATATGCTCTGTCTATTTTTGCTTTGGCCATCTTTTATAGAAGTGAACGTCTTAAGTATCCAACTTTTGTTTTTTGTTGATGGGAAATTATGTAACTAATTAGAGCAAGGTTTCTTGTCACCCAATCCAAATATGGTATCAAGTATCAACCACGTGACATTCAAAAAAATAAAGATATTATGTTTACTTTGGTTCAGTAAGTTTGTAACGTGTCAGAAGCTCTCAAAAAAAAAAAAAAAATGTTTACTTTGGTCTAATAATTAAGTTTGTGCAACAGGCATAGCAAGGTAGCCTTAATGGTTTTATTCAACTTAAAAGAAAAAGTGTGATCCTTTCAACTTTCATAGGATGTTTCCTTATCATAGTTTCTCTCATATAATAATAATGATAATAATAATAGTAATCAATCTCTTCTAAAGTATGTGTTTTCAAAGGTTCTTCTCCTTTTTTTCAATAAAAGAAAATTACATTTTTAATTGTAACTACCGCAAATAGTTATAGTTTAAGTATAAAATGTGTATTTAAATTTTATGGATTTTGAATTTTGAATTTCTTAATTTATCATATTGTTAACTCATTTTTAATTAGATAATAAGGATATTTTTAGAAATACACATATTATTTAAATAAATAATAACTTTCCTTCACTATTTTTCCAAAAAAGAAAAGTATTAACTTTACTTTTCTTTTTCTTTTCTCTTTTTGTTGGAAAGTTCGTAGTTTTTGTTTGCTAATTTTTTTTTTGCTAGGTAATTATGGGGGCTAGAACCCCCGAGCTCATAGATACACATGGTACTGGGTATCACCAAGCTACAAGACCCGGTGATTAGTTTTTGTTTGCTAATTATCTCTTATTCTTTAATCATGCAAATATCAATCCTTGAATCCTTGATCAATGCCATTTCTGACATGTATTAATTGTGCCAGAGTACCGACAAGCATGTGGATAATGTGCCTTACTTTGGAACCCCTGCTTTATCTTCCTCTAGGCTGTTCTTCTAGATGATGCAATATATATTTTAGTTTTATTACTCAATAAAATACATATTAGGTCGACATTACAACTCGTGGCAGGTCCTTCAAATTGTAAAGCCAATTGCAACTTGCAAGAAGAGAAGAACACACATCTTTGAAAGTTACAAAACCTTTTAGACCCAGTATGCTTTGCTTTACTTGCTTAATACTACATTGATTACATTGACTTTAGTGAAGTTTTCATAGTGTTTCTACGTGTCTTTGGTAACTAAACTAGCCCACTAATTAACTCAAGTGGAAGCACAATTAATAGATTGCATGACATACTTGAGGTCTCCGATTGCCAATTCACATGTCCATTGCTTAATTAATTTCACAATATTCAACTTAAATTTGTGTTTGCTCAAATAAATACAAGTACCATAATTAAACACTACAATAATAAAGAGTTTTATAGATCAACTGGTTGACACCTCCTCATATTTCTAATAAAAACATTTACGTTGTGGGAGGAATGAAAATTTGAGGTTATGAGATTAAAGAGAGAAATGACTAATAAGTGTTTTTTTCTATTCATTCAGTTTCCTCTCACTAAAATTCTCAGACAATGGGAAAGTTTTTCCATTCTCTCCATAAAAACTCCCAAATAAGGGAATGAAATGAATTCAAAAGTAATTCTTTTCATACCATTCAATTCCCTTCCTTCATTTCAAACGGAATCAATTGTATTGTTACAAGTAAATTACAACATGCATTATATATTCAATATTCACCCCCCTAAATAAATAATTTGGCAAAATATATTTTTGTTCCTAAACTTTATTATATATGCAATTTTATTCTTTAAAGTTTTTAAGTCTTATCAAACTTAAAGTTATCATTTTTGGTCCTTCTATCAAGGTCTATTAGAGGCTACTTAATGTAACGATGGCATGACCAAAATAAAAAATGACAAGTGATACACGTTAAAAGACGTCAATTGGGTCCCAAGGTTTGTGTGAAAGAGTGGCTGATTTATTGGCCAAATGAGGTTTTTGTTTTGCTGCGTTAGGAATTGAATTGGCAAAATATCCGTGACAATGTATTACTTGAAAGAATAGTAATTCTTGATGAATTTGTGAAGTCAAAAAATCTGTCTTGAAGCTGCTTGTATTTGCTACAAGAAAGATCTTACTCGTGTATGAGAAGAAGAGAGAATTGGCTTCCATACCTATTGAGCTGAAAAGAAAACACACACACACACAGGTATGGAAGATCCTTGAACCATTTGCGCCCAAGGTAGAAAAGAGAGAGCTTGGGGTTTGGAGCTTGAGGGATATTTGCTCTTGAAGATCAGAGAGCTTCCTTTGGTGACCCCAGCTCCAGCAGTAAATGACAAACTAGAGAGACCATTTCATTGAAGCTCTTGAACTCAAAATAAAGCCATCTGAGAGAACCTTTTCTTTAGCTTCCAAATATCCTTCTTTATCACTATGATTTAGTTTTGGTCCTTAATCTTGTGCATTTGTTTTGCAATTCATGTCACTTAGTGGCTTACTCTGCAGTGCAATTCATGTCAGTTAGTTTTGGTCTTTCTTTATCACTATGATTTAGTTTTGGTTCTTAATCTTGTGCATTTGTATTGCTATTCATGTCACACCCTCACCATGGATTCACTAATTTTCCTTATTAGTAGCGATTAATGCTTCATCAATATCCGATATAACATAATAAGGAAAAATGAAAATTAAACCTACTTTTTTTCTTTAGAAGAAAAACAGTTCATATATATTATTAGAAGAAAACTAGTTGGCATCAACTAAAAGTATATTATGAATGTGTGGAGGAACATCCTCCATCCACACAGAGAAACCGCTAACATGTCTAACAAGTTTATGAGCTACAATACAAATTGTACTGGCCATCATATGATTCAAATCATTATTTGGAATCTGAAATTGATACATAAAAAAAAAAAAAAAAAAACTATTATACTTCCCAGCAAGAAAGCATCCATAATTTTACGTCTACCGCAATAAACCCAATAAGATAAAAGCTAGGAAGCCATGTAAAAGCAACCCATTATTATTCGCTTTAACAAAATAGCCCCAGCTGACATTTCTGCAGCTAAAAAGGGTCTAAGATTCACTCTTATATCACATACTAGCTAGAAGCTAACAGACTTCAAAACAACAGCATTGTGATCAGTTGTGACTTATGACTCCACATAGACTAAAGCTAAAGCTTGTTCATTTATGGCAATGCCCATTACCAGGTCCGGGGATGTATGTGCAAGGATTAGAGCCTGAAGGTGGAACAGCTGCTCTATCTTCTTCAAATGACATCTTCTTTGCAGCAATCGCGGTGTTCATATCATCCAAAGGCCTGGTAGCCACAAGAGGTTTGATTGTGAAAATCAAGAAGGCAAGGATCACCACTTTGGCAACATTGAAGAGAGTTCTCTTCCACATCTTTTAGCTAATGGAGAAAGAAGGATATGCAGATATGCTTTGTTTGTTCTTGCTTTGGCCATCCTTTTATAGAGATGAAAATCTAACTAAAGCAAGGATTCTATTGTCATGCAATCCAAAATTCGTTGTCGATCTAAAAGCATGAATAATTCCAACACACTGGAGCAAGGTCGCCTTAAAGGTACTTGTCAATTCTAATTAAAGCCCCTGTTCATTATAGAGCAAGGGAAATTGAGGATGGTAGCTATCATTATCAAGATTGATATAAGCAAAATCTATGAGAGCGTGTTCTTGTTGCATGATATTCTTTGACAGGTCATCCAATCCAAAATTCCTTGTCATTTTGTGAACCACTTGACTCGCCTATTCCTTTTAAAGAAAGTGCATGTTTTCTTTGTCCAATAAGTTTGTGCAAGACGGATAGCAAGGTAGCCATAAAGGTCCTTGACCTCCTAAAGAAAAAAAATGCAAATTTGAGGATGGTAGCTATGAAGGTTGATATCAGCAAAACCTATGAGAGGGTAAGTTGGAAACCTTTTGTTGGCGGTCCTTATCAAGATGGGATTCAATCCCCCTTGGGTGAATTTGATTGCTCAATGAATTGGAACGAACAATAACCTATAGCATGCTTATCAATGGATCCCCCAACTTTTATAGCCTTAATTTATTTTATTGTTAAATCATTTTTAATTAGATAATAAGGTTTTTTTTTTTTTAATACAGATAATAAGGTTTTTTTTTAAAAATACATATGGTGGACAATAAATAATTCTATTTTAAGTATTTATATAGATACTAACTTTCCTTTGCTTCTTTTGAAATATATATATACATTTTTTTTCTTATCTTATTTTGATGGAATTTTCTTTTAGAAGAATGCTGTAAACTTATTAGGTAAATGCGCGCAGTTAAATTGGCTAAAATTATAGTATTAAGATGTGGAGACATTTTTCAATTGACACCGAAAAACTACTAACTTGTTTAGCATGTCAAATGGAGTTGTGATGAGCTATAAAATTTCCTTGTCTTCGACCGTGGGAACAACAAAAAACATCAAAGGAATTCATCATGCAAAGACTTAATCGTTGATCAAGGCCATTTTTTGACATGTATTGTGCCAGACTGACAGGCTTGTGGATTACTACTTTGAAACCATATACGTCAAAGTTAGGCCTGAACAAATTTGTAACGCAACCCCACTAAACATGCCGACAGCCATTTAAAAAAACATGAATGAGAGAGTTTTGATTTAATTGAAGATAGATACCCCTGCTTTCCCGTAGGCTGTACTTGTAGATGATGCAATGCAATGCAATGCAATACATTTTACTGCTCAATAAAATACATATTAAGGTCGAGATTACAACACGTGGCATAAGTCACTCCCCCAATTGTAAAGCCAATTGCAACTTGCAAGAAGAGAACAACACAAATCTCTGAAAGTTCCAAAACCATTTAGGCCAGTGAAAGTCCTGAACTGTCACCCAATATGCTTTGCTTTACACTAAGAATTCCACCAAGCGATTGATGACCCTCCCTTGCTCCCACGGCCTTGAATTTGGTAAAGTTGATTATACCACATGCTTTAATAAAGCTTTACTTGCTTAATACTACATCAATTAAAAGTTGATTATGTTGACTCTGGTAAAGCTATCTTAGTATTTCCACTTGTCTATGCTAACTAAACTCTAAGTGGAAGCACAATTTGCTATAAAAAAAAATTGTGAAGCACAATTAATAGATTGCGTGACATACTTGAGGTCTCAGATTGCCAACTCACATGCCCATTGATTAATTAATTTCACAATATTCATTTTAAATATGTGCGCTCAAATAAATACAAGTTTCATAATGAAAACGTTGATATTTATATATATTTAATAACTGAGGTATTGCATTTATTGTTGTTATGCTTATGTTAAGCCATATTTGCAGCCACATTATCCACCTATTTTCAAAACTCTATCTTATTTTTAATTATTTTTCTTCTTATTAATTCCCAATTTATTGTTACACTATCTCTAACCTTCCATCTCTTTCACCTTTCATTTCCCCACTACTATTTACCTTAATATCACTCTTCCTCTATCATTTTATCTACCTTTATTTTTTGCTCTTCTTATTCTTATTCTCTTACTATAAATTTGCAATTCCCTCTCATCCTATGCTTAGCTTTAACCACACAAAAATGTTTATATATATATATATATAAATTCACAAATATTTCTTTTAGAAAACAAGCAACATTTTTCATGAGTTTTTGAAATAGAGAATATTTGTTCAACAGTTCTAGCTTTGTAAGCAGAATGAATCATACTTTCAGCCCAACTAGTTTTGTAAATAGTTTTAGTATCAACTTTAGGGATATTCCATTTCTGGAAATCAGGAAACAACTCATTGTTGAAACTGCTTTTCATTCTACTTACAAAGCTAGAACTGTTGAACAAATATTTTCTATTTCAAAAACTCATGAAAAATGTTGCTTGTTTTCTAAAAGAAATATTAGTGAATTTATTGCTGCTAAGAAATTTAGTTATTTGCATATTGGAATGGTTCAAGTTACTATTAAACCACTCACTCGAAAGGGTATTAATGCTTCTATTCTCATGTGTTTACGAGATTCTAGATTTAAGAACTTTAAAGATAGCATTCTTGGTATGATTACTGCTTCTTTGTATGATGATCCTGTATATTTTAACTGTTATCCTGATCTTACTCTTGCTTTGGATGATCCTAATATTGTTAAAGCTTTAACTTTGAATATTGCTTTATTTGGTTATCACATGGAAGAAGGTAGTAAACCTTTTGCTTTGATCTACCGCATTTATTACAGATTGTTGGGTACTCAATTGAACCCTGGTGCTAAGATTAATAGAGAACCTTCTGGTAAAACCATGTTAATCCAATGTTCAACTCTTGATGCTAAAGTTCAAGTTCCAAAAATGATTCAATGGCAAGACGTTAAGCTTCCCACTGAATGGTTGTTGGAACAAGAATCCCCTCTTGCTAAACCTGTTTTTGATGAGCTAGATCTTACATATATTCAACAATATCTTGATGGTACTGTTAAAATAAGTTTTCAAAACAATCAACCTTTGAAGATCAACGAAGGAAGACAGAGGGGGACATAGCTATGCTTGGACGCGGTTGGGGGGGGGGGGGGGAGAGGCAATGGCCCCCTTGGCCCAATGAGAAAAGGCAAAATATAAAATATATAAAGCTTGGTTTTGAATTTTCATGCTCCATTTTTGTTCAATATTTTCATGCTTTCACAAAAAGTACACTTTCTTTATTCAATTTTTCATTAAATTTTGATTCTTTTTGTGAGTTTCTATCTGGGTTCTAAATGATTTATGAAATTTATCTTAAAGCATTAGCATAAAGTAATTGCAGCTTAAGTGTTTGATGAAGTTCTCCAAAGAAATTTGGAATAAAAACACACACACACATATTTATATATATATATATATATATATTTATATTCTTTTATAAGTAGCTTGGATAAATTAAAAAAAAACATGGTTGGCTTTGGGTTAATCTAGAGCTACAATATGAAGGTTTAGGCTATAACAAATTTTTTAAGCATTTGGGTTTGAGTGTATCTCGCCCCCCCCCCCCCCCCCCCCCCCCCCCCCCCCCCCTCCCCCCCCCCCCCCCCCCCCCTTTTTTTTATTTTTTTTTTTAAAAAATGGGAAAATTAAAGATTAAGCATTTTCAGGACCTTATAGATACCCCTTAAAGAAATAGAGCATCGTTCCTGCGCTGCCATGACTGAGACTCGAGCCGCTGCCATGAATGCGGTGAATGAAGCCATTGCTTCTCTTCGTACTACCTCTGATCACCATAACAAGGACATCTAAGAAATACAAAAGATTCAGGGCATTCATACCAAAACCTTGATCGAGATGAATCAAAACATCAGTGTGATTTTACAAAAGCTTAATTCCATAGATGGAAATCAAAATTCACCTCAGAGGAATGTGCAACCAAATTCAATTCCAAGTTCTTCAACCTTGTCACTTGCAAAGTCTGTGAAAATGGATTTCCCTCGATTTTCTGGTGTTGATCCTGCTAGCTGGGTTTACAAGGCTAACCAGTATTTTGGGTATTATCAAACTCCAATTGCAGAAAAACTATTGATAGCTTCTTTCCACATAGAATTAGAGGCACTGATATGGTTCCAAGAAGTAGAGGAGGCTAGGATATTCTCTGATTGGGAGTCCTTGGTGCAGGCTTTACATGTAAGATTTGGATCAACGGCTTATGATGATCCTATGGAGGTATTAACAAGGCTGAGACAAACCACCACAGTAGCCTTGTATAAAGCAGAGTTTGAAGCAGTATCAAACAGGATCAAAGGGCTTTCTCCATTGCACAAGCTTAGTTGTTTCCTGAGTGGACTGAAAGATGAGATACGTTTACCAGTGAGAATGCTTAATCCTCAATGTTTGAATGCAGCCTTTGGATTGGCCAAAATCCAAGAAGAATATGTGATGAGTTGTAGAAGGAATGTCAAGAATCAACAAGATTCAGGTAAGAACTCTATCTTGGGTTTGCCTAAAAGTGTTGGTGAGGTAGAAACTAAACCTAGTATACCTATTAAGAGAATAACTCATGCACAGATGGATGAAAGGAGGAAGAAGGGTCTTTATTACAATTGTGATGAAAAATGGGGGCTTGGACATAAATGTAGGAATGCTAAACTTTTCATTTTGGAAGGGATTGAATTGGTTCATGGGGAAAATTCTGGTGTGAGGATAACTGAATTGGATGAGGAGGTGGATAGTAAGGTGGTTCATAAATTAGATAGGAGTGTTCAGTATAATCAGAATGAGGAGGTGGAGATTACCTTGTATTCTCTTACAGGAACACCTACACCTGGTACAATGAGGGTTAAGGGAAGAGTGAATGGAGATAGGTTAGTTATTTTGATAGACATGGGTAGCACTCACAATTTTGTTGATGCATTTTTGATCAGTAGTTTACAGCTAAGGGTGGATGTTACAAAAGTGTTGGAGGTCAAGGTAGCTAATGGTTCAATTGTTAAAACTCAAGGATTTTGTAGTGAGGTGCCTGTGATAGTCCAAGGAGTGGAATTTTGCATCAATTTTCATGTTTTGGCATTAGAAGGCTGCGATGCAGTTTTAGGTACTCAGTGGTTAAGTACCTTGGGTGAAATCCAATAGAATTTCAAGCTGTTGACTATGAGCTTCTGGTATAGGAATAAGCAGGTCTTGCTGCAAGGTCTAAGTTCAGATTCAGGTTCTTCTTTTGTGGATTGCATGAAATTCTTCAATGTTTCAGTGAAGAGAGGGTTATTGTTACAGATTGATGGAGTGGAACCAGCTACCTCAGTAGATAAAATTCTTGCTGAGGTGGATTCATTGTTGCAAGAGTTTAGCCAAGTCTTTGAGACTCCCACTGAATTGCCTCCATTGAGGGGTCATGAGCATTCCATTACTCTTAAGGAGGGTGCCCAGCCTGTATGCCAAAGGCCTTATAGATACCCCTTTTATTAAAAAAAAGAAAAAGAAATAAAGAAGATTGTGAAGGAACTCTTGTTAGTGGGATCCATTAGAGACAGCAGTAGTCCATTTGCTTCACCTATTTTGTTGGTTAGAAAAGCTGATGGTTCTTGGAGGATGTGCATTGATTATAGGGCATTGAACTCCATCACTGTCAAGGATAAGTTTCTAATCCCAATTATTCATGAGTTGTTAGATGAATTGCGTGGGGCTGCTATCTTTTCTAAGCTGGACTTAAGGTCTGGGTACCATCAAATCAGAATAAAGGAGGAAGATATACCCAAGACAGCTTTTAGGACACATAAAGGTCATTATAAATTCTTGGTAATGCCTTTTGGCTTAACCAATGCTCCTTCCACCTTCTAATCCTTAATGAATCAGGTATTTAAGCCTTTCCTAAGGAGATTTGTTCTAGTTTTCTTTGATGACATCTTGGTATATAGCAAATCTGTGTCTGAACATGTCATCCACTTTAGGAGTGTTTTAGAGATTTTGGTTGCTCATCATTTATATGCTAAAAGGTCTAAGTGTATGTTTGCTTGCTCAAAAGTGGAGTATTTAGGACATGTGATTACTACTGAGGGAGTGCACACTGACCCAAAGAAGGTTGCTGCTATGCAGCAGTGGCCTCTTCCTAAAGATATCAAGTCCTTAAGGGGGGTTTTGGGTCTCACAGGCTATTACAGAAAGTTTGTTAAGGGGTATGGGAATATTGCAGCTCCTTTGACTGCCTTATTGAAGTAAGACTCATTTTGTTGGTCCAAGGAAGTTGATTTGGCTTTTCAAGAGCTTAAGGAGGCTATGATTAACCCACTTGTCTTGGCCTTGCCAGATTTTGACAAGCCTTTTGTGGTGGAGTGTGATGCTTCTAGGAGAGGAGTAGGTGCTGTTTTAATGCAGCAAGGCAAGCCTATTACTTATCACAGCCAAGCCCTTAAGGGTAAGAACTTGGCTTTATCCACATATGAGAAGGAACTCTTAGCCTTGGTAATTGCTGTTAAGAGATGTAGAGCTTATTTGGTGGGCAAACCCTTCACTGTCAAGACTGATCAACAGAGCTTAAAGTACTTGTTGGAACAGAAAATTGGGACTCCTTGTTATAATTTTGTGGTTGAATATAGGAAGGGTAAGGATAATCTGGTAGTTGATGCATTGTCTAGGAAGGTAGAGATTGAAGACATTAATACTGATGGTGAGGACTCTGATGGAGTTTTATGCATGATTTCATTTCCATCTCCTGCTTGGTTGACTGATCTTAAGGCTAGTTATGCCACTGACCAGCTAGTCTAGAGTATATTCTAAGCTTCTCAATTGGGGAAGGAAGTTCCTAAAGGGTTCTTAATACGGGATGGACTTTTATTTCATAAAGGTAAAATTTATTTGGGTTCCTGTGATGCCTTAAAAGGTGTTGTTCTTCAACAGGTCCATAATACTCCTTTAGGGGGGCATTCAGGGTTTCTTAAGACCTTGCATAGGGTTATGAGGGATTTTTCTTGGCCTGGTTTGAGGGAGGATGTGAGGAAGCATGTAAGGGAATGTGATGCTTGCCAAAGATTAAAGGCTGAGACTTGTAATATAGCTGGTTTGTTGCAACCCTTACTTGTACCTGATAAGCCTTGGCTTGATGTGAGCATGGATTTTGTTGAAGGTCTTCCAAAGTCTCAGTCTAAGGATGTGGTTTTGGTTGTAGTGGATAGGCTAACTAAATTTGTTCACTTTGTTCCATTGTCCCATCCTTATACTGCTACTAAAGTAGCTACCCTATACCTGCATTATGTGTTCAAGTTACATGGAATGCCAGCCTCAATTGTGAGAGATAGGAACCCTGTATTTACTTCACATTTTTTGTAAGAGTTGATGAGATTGCAAGGGGTGTAGCTAGCCATGTCCTCAGCTTACCACCCTCAATCAGATGGGCAGACTGAGGTGGTTAATAAGAGCTTAGAGCACTATTTGAGAGCATTTGCAGTTGACAGACCCCACTCTTGGGTTGATTGGTTACCCTTGGCAGAATTTTGGTTCAATACCAACTTCCATACCTCCCCCAAATTGACCCCTTTTGAAGCCTTATTTGGTTATCCTCCTCCAAGGTTATTGGACTATATACCAGGCACTACTAAGGTTGATAGTGTAGATGTGCATTTGAGGACTAGACAGCAGCTATTGACATTGCTGAAGTAGAACTTGGTGACAGCTCAGGAAAGAATGAAGATCAATGCTGACAGGCACAGAACTGAAAGAGACTTTGCTGGGGGAGAATGGGTGTATTTAAGGCTGCAACCTTACAAGTAGAAGTCATTGAGGCAAAGCAAGATGGGAAAATTGTCTCCTATGTACTATGGACCCTTCCAGATTTTGAAAAAGGTTGGTAAGGTGTCTTACAAGTTAGATTTGCCCTTAGATTCAAGGTTGCATCCCACATTTCATGTTTCTTGTCTTAAAGCAAAATTGGGTCAGCATGTGGCAGCCTTTCCTACTCTTCCATTTATGGATTCAGAGGGCATCCTTAGCCCTGAACCCATTGTTGTGTTGTAGGAGAGGTCTCATCAGTTGAGAAATAGGACTGTTACTCAAGTCTTAATTCAGTGGAAAGGGAAAAGACCTGAAAATGCTACTTGGGAGAACTTGTACTAGCTACAGCAACAATTCTCTCACCCACTCTCCTACAATAAAATCTAGTTTGAGTTTTTCTAGAACTAGGTTGTTTGCAGGGGCGGAGTTAGGATTTTTTGTTTAGGGGGGCCAAATTTTGGTATTAATATATTAGTCTCAAGTGAAGATAAACCATCACACACATGCTTAAATGCACATACACAAATATAAACATTAATATTTTGATACTATAGTAGGTCATAATTTATAAATATATTGTATATAAAATTAACAACTTTGACATATGTATGTTCGCAAGATAATTTTTTAGGAGAACTTATCATCTTTTAAACTCCAACAAGTATACAAAAAATGTCTAGTTTGATATTAAACATTACAAAAAATGAATTAAAGAAAACAAAAACTACATTGTCTCTAAAACTACTAGACTAATTGACAAATTCTATTGGTTTTTAAAGTATCATTGGACTAACTCAAACATTTGGGGAAACCAACTTCTATTTTTATAGCTAAATATTTAAAGTTTTTAATACTTATACATAATATAAAATAATTTTTTTAAAGGGGGGGGGGGGGGGGGGATGGCCCCCAAACAAGTTCTCCCAAATAGCACTCTCCTACACCAACAATTCCCTCCTCGCCATCTAAGGCTCTCACCCAAAATACCCGTAGAGAGTGGGTGACGAAGGGTACCTATGCATGATCTATCTATGTCCATGCATTAATACTTCCAATGTTTAGGATCAAAGGTTCATGCATCATGTTATACATATGTCTCATGTGTCATTGCTTCCAGTTTGTACCATGTTTCTTTCTTAAGTTTTTGTTCTGTTCTTGTTGTTTTGTTGATCTTTCTTTACTTGTTCTGTTTTTGAGTGTGTTCAAAAATTCAGAAACCCATAAAAATTGAAAAATCTCCAAAAAGTTTGATTGCTTGTGTTGTGTATATCACATGTGAGTTTGGCCTAGTACCTTCGTACTTATGACATAGTGCATTTACGAGCTTAGCTTGTTATGTATGCACATTTATCTTTGTGGGAAAAATCTTGAAAACTATGGGTGATTGTTGTAAATAGATCTTCAAGCTTGTCATGAATGATTGGTCAATAGTCTTGATGGTCTTGATACTTGCATAGACTTGTGTCTATATCTCTTCCCACTTTATTTTTATGTTTTTGCGTAAAGAGCTCAACAAATGTAAATCTCAAAATGAAAAGAGATAATGAGCTACAAAAGCCTGTCGCACATACTAGTATTTGACTAGGAAAAAGGGAAAGCGACTCTTGTATTGAAATGTATGGTGCTCAAAAAGCCAAAGACTATCTCTCAATATTGAAATATCAAAAATTTCAAGCACCGATCTCAAAATGAGATCCCAGAGCAACCCGTGAAGCATTTGGGTTTGAGTGTATCTCGCCCCCCCCCCCCCCCCCCTCACTTGAAATCCTTTTTTTGTCCCTGCACACAATTATATTTTTTAAAAATTGCATAGGTACATATATCATCATACCAATGATTGTTATTTAATATAAACTCAGTAAACATTAATTTAAAATGTTAGTTTATGTGTACTTTTTAAAAAGCTTTAAATAGACAAGAGACTAATTTAATTCTAAATTTCTAATTTATGGACAAATATATTTCAATTTAGTAATCCTCAAACTCACATATGATTACATCAAAAGGTTACCCAACGAAAGTTCTTCATTTTTTTTTTTCCTTTTCCTTTTCCTTTTCTTCACTGAAGCTAAAGAGGTTCAATTTTCAATAAAATTCTGATAATAAAATAAAATAAGAAAAATAATTATAAATTTTTTATTGGAATTAAACAACAAACATTAACAAAATAGAAAAAATTTCAGAATTTATTTTTCCCAATTAGAATCAAATAGAAAGTATTTCCTCAAAAAAAGAATCAAATAGAAAGCAGATTTAATGATCATTTGCCAATTTATTATTAAGAAATTACTCTCTTTTTGTCTTTTTTTTTTTTTTTTTTTTGCTAGAGCATTTATTCTCTATTTTTTTTTTCCTTTAAGAATGCCCTCCTAACTTCAGCTTTTGCCTCCCACTCTACAAAAACTTATATTTATAGAATGACCATCAAGCCATTGGTACTCGATGGTAAGATCAATTCCAAAAAGAAAACCATAAAAGTACCCAATGATTTGGGCTTTAACAAAAATTACAAATGTAAAGCCTGACCCAGCTGACATAACTGCCACAAATGGCCTAATGGTAATAGATTCACTTCACTATTACTTAGCCAAAAAAATTTAAACTCATTACCACAATAAGGTTACAGGCCAAAATAAGTTGCTTACAAACTTTAAGAGTCTTGCCTCCCTTGTATAGTTGTACTTTTTATATTGGACACATGATATATAGCAAACTTACATGATATAACAAACTTTCATAATAATTTATGTAAATAATCAAATAGAAAAAAATAATTTATGTAAAGAATCAAATAGAAAAAAATAAAAGAATAAAATAGAAAGTAGATTTGATGCATAACAAAATTTTAAAAAGTCTAGGTATCAAATAAAAAATCTTCTCCCCCGTACCAAATCATATCACTTTTTCACCAAATTTACTATTCTTATTAGTTTTATCTCACCACGTACGTCTTCACCCATTTCATTGTTCCTTTTTTTTCTTAATCATTATTTTCAGTTTACTATTCACAACACTTTTCTTGTGGAGTAATACTATGAATACTACAAATTTTACAAATTGACGTATTATCAATCATAAAAAAATTCATTCAAATATTTATTTATTATATTGTTTAAGCGTCATATATTCTTGTCACATTAGTTTGTGAGCTTTTTAAATTAGAATTTATAGTCGTTTTAGCTTTGAGAAATTCTATGTCCATAACATTTTAACAACACTTTACAACAAATCTTAAGTAACAGGTTGTTACTGGTTGTTATTGGTGAGCAAAAAATAAATTTCAGTAGTGGTTTGAAATTTGAACCAATAACAACTTATCACTTATGATTTGTTGTAAAAGTATTGTGAAAATCTTGCTTATCAAAATTTTTTTTCATGGCAATTCAATTAGTGATCCTCATAAGTAACACATAATTATTAGGAAAAAAAAGACTTAATGTCCTTTTAATACTATTTTAATCTCCCCCCGTCTCAATTAAAATCCTGGCTCTGCCACTGACGTCACGTAATACTCCTTAAGCTTGTTCAAAAGAAGAAAAAAAATTGTCAATTCAATCAATTACACTCTCACCTATACGTTCACAAGGACATACTTTCTCACCCATACTTCATTGCTTAATTAATTTAGCAATATTCAACTTAAATTTGTGTTTGCTCAAATAAATACAAGTATTCCCTTCAAAAAAAAAATAAAAATAAATACAAGTACCATAATTAAACACTACAATGACAAAGAACTTTATAAATCAACTGGTTGACATTTTTTGATATTTCTAACAAAAGCTTTCACGTTCTGGTAGGAATGAAAATTTGAGGTTATGAGGAAAAAGAGAGGAATGACTAATGAGTATTCTTTCCTATTCATTCAATTTTCTCCTACTTAAATTCTCAAACAAGGGGATGATTTTTTCCAATTCCTCCATAAAAACTACCAAATAAGGGAATGCAATGAATTCCAAAAATAAATCTTTTCATTCCTCAAACGGAATCAATTGTATTGTTACAAGTTAATTAACAACATGCACTGCATATTCAATATTCACCCCCCTAAATAAATAATTTGGCAAAATATATTTTTGTTCCTAAACTTTATTATATATGCAATTTTATTCTTTAAAGTTTTTAAGTCTTATTAAACTTAAAGTTATCATTTTTGGTCCTTTTATCAAGGTCTATTAGAGGCATGACATGACCAAAATAAAAAATGACAAGTGATACATGTTAAAAAAGGTCAATTGGGTCCCAAGGTTTGTGTGAAAGAGTGGCTGATATATTGGCCAAATGGGGTTGTTGTTTTGCTGTGTTAGGAATTGAATTGGCGAAATATCCGCGACAATGTATTAGTTGAAAGAATAGTAATTCTTGATGAATTTGTGAAGTAAAAAACTCTGTCTTCAAGCTGCTTAGATTACCTATAAGAAAGATCTTACTCGTGTATGAGAAGAAGAGAGAATTGGCTTCCATACCTATTGAGCTGAAAAGGCTGAGCTATTCTCGCACAGCTAGGGGCAGTGAGGTAAAAGACCCTTGAACCATTTTGCTCTTGAAGATCAGAGAGCTTCCCTTGGTGACCCCAGCTCCAGCAGTAAATGACAAACTAGAGAGACCATTTCATTTAAGCCTTTGAGCTCAATATAAGAGAACCTTTTCTTTAGCTTCCAATTATCCTTCTCTATCACTATCATTTAGTTTTGGTCCATAAAAACTACCAAACAAGAGAATGAAATGAATATTTCAAAATGGTTATTTTCATTTTATTCATTTCTCTCATTCCAAACAGAATTAGTTGTATTGCTATAAGTAACTAAATGCATTATATATTCACCCCCCTAAATGAATAAAAAGAAATTCTATGTTTACAATATTTTCATAACATTTTTACAATAAATTCTAAGTGGCAAGTTGTTACTGGTTCCTATTGGTAGTGCAAAAAAAAATCTTAGTGGTAGGTTTAAATTTGAACCACTAATAACTAAACACCTACGATTTATTGTAAAAATGTTGTAAACGTAGCATTTCTCATAAATAATTTGGCAAAATATATTTTTTGTTCCTAAAATTTAGTATATGATCGATTTTATTCTTTAAAGTTTTAAGTCTTATCAAACTTAAAAGTTATCATTTTCTGTCCTTCTATCTAGGTCCATTAGAGACCATCTAATGGAATGATGGCATAACCAAAAAAAAAATGACATGTTACATGTAAAAGATGTCAATTGGGTCCCAAGGTTTGTGCGATAGAGTAGCTGATTTATTGGCGAAATGGGGTTTTTGTTTTGCTGTGTTAGGATTTGAATTGGCGAAATATCCATGACAATGTATTACTTAAAATGTAATTCTTGATGAATTTGTGAAGTCAAAAAATCTGTCCTGAAGCTGCTTAGATTTGCTATAAGAAAGATCTTACTCGTGTATGAGAAGAAGAGAGAATAGGCTACCATACCTATTTAGCTGAAAAGAAAACACACAGAGAGGCTGAGCATTTGTTTTTCTAGCATTTAGTTTTGGTCCTTAATCTTGTGCATTTGTTTTGCAATTTATGTCATTTAGTGGCTTACTCTGCAGTGCAATTTATTAAGCCCACAACCCTCTCTTTTGTGGACTTATTCATGAATTGCGGCTGAACAAGGTTCACCTTGTGGGCAGGCAGTTGGTAACCAATGATCCACTGTAGTTGGCTCGACAAACCATGGTTGGACGTATCACTATTCACTTTTCAAGCTTGTCGATATCTGATTTCTGTCAGGGGAGATCGATCACCTGTGATGGTGACATATGTGTTCCTTTCTTGCACATGCTAAACGAACAAAATTTTTCTAATGAGCTTGTCAAGAGCTCTCTAGGGGAGGAAAAGAAAAGTCTTGAAGAGAGTTCTTGTTAAAAGAACTAGTTATTGACAAGTTCTCATCAATACTTTCGTGTGCACACTCTCTGACTCTCACCATGGATTCGCTAATTTTCCTTATTAGCGTAGCAATTAATGCTTCATTAATATCCAATATAACATAATAAGGAAAAATGTAAATTAAACCTACTTTTTTTCTCTAGGAGAAAAACAGTTCATTTTATTAGAAGAAAACATCCTCCATCCAAAAGTACATTATGGATGTATGGAAGAACATTTTCCATCCACACAGAGAAACCGCTAACATATCTAGCAAGTTTATGAGCTACATAGAAATTGTGCCAGCCATCATATGATTCATATCATTATTTGGAATCTGGAATTGATACATAATAAATAAAAAACTACTATACTTCCTAGCAAGAAAGCATCCATAATTTTACATCTCCCACAATAAATCCAATAAGATCTGTTCCAATTTTACAAAATAGCCCCAGCTGACATGTCTGCAGCTAAAAAGGATCTAAGATTCACTCTTATATCACATACTAGCTAGAAGCTAACAGACTTATGACTCCACATAGACTAAAGCTAAAGCTTGTTCATTTATGGCAATGCCCATTACCAGGTCCGGGGATGTATGTGCAAGGATTAGGGCGTGAAGGTGGAACAGCTGCTCTATCTTCTTCAAATGACATCTTCTTTGCAGCAATCGAGGTGTTCATATCATCCAAAGGCCTGGTAGCCACAAGAGGTTTGATTGTGAAAATCAAGAAGGCAAGGATCACCACTTTGGCAACATTGAAAAGAGTTTTCTGCCACATCTTTTAGCTAATGGAGAAAGAAGGATATGCAGATATGCTTTGTTTGTTCTTGCTTTGACCATCCTTTTATAGAGATGAAAATCTAACCAAAGCATGGATTCTTGTCATGCAAGCCAAAATTCCTGGTCTAAAACCAAGAATAATTCCAACTAGAGCAAAGTCGCCTTAAAGGTACTTGTCAATTCTGATTAAAGCCCCTGATTCATTATAGAGCAAGGTCACCTTAAAGGTACTTGTCAATGTCAATTCTAATTAATGCCTCTGATTGATTCCTTGGTCTCCTAAAGAACAAAGGGAAATTGACGATGGTAGCTATCATTATCAAGGTTGATATAAGCAAAATCTATGAGAGCATGTTCTTCTTATTACATGATTTTCTTTGCAGGCCATCCAATCCAAAATTCCTTGTCATTTTGTTAACCACTTGACTCGCCTATTCCTTTCAAAGAAAGTGCAGGTTTACTTGTCCAACAAGTTTGTGCAAGACGCATAGCAAGGCCTGAACAAATTTGAAACGCAGCCCACTAAACATGCCGACAGCCATTTCCTGCAGGCTGTAGTTGTAGATGATGCAATGCAATGCAAGACATTTTACTACTCAATAAAATACATATTAAGGTCGAGATTACAACACGTGGTATAGGTCACTCCCCCAATTGTAAAGCCAATTGCAACTTGCAAGAAGAGAACAACACACATCTCTGAAAGTTCCAAAACCATTTAGGCCAGTGAAAGTCCTGAACTGTCACCCAATATGCTTTGCTTTACCCTAAGAATTCCACCAAGCGATTGATGACCCTCCCTTGCTCCCACGGCCTTAAATTTGGTAAAGTTGATTATACCTCATGCTTTACAATTGAATTCCCACATGCTTTAATAAAGCTTTACTTGCTTAATACTACATCAATTAAAAGTTGATTATATTGACTCTGGTAAAGCTATCTTAGTATTTCCACTTGTCTATGCTAACTAAACTCTAAGTGGAAGCACAATTTGCTATTAAAAAAAAAAAAAAAAAAAAAAAACATGTGAAGCAGAATTTATAGATTGCGTGACACACTTGAGGTCTCAAATTGCCAACTCACATGCCTATTGTTTAATTAATTTCACAATATTCATTTTAAATATGTGCGCTCAAATAAATACAAGTTCCATAATGAAAACATTTATAACTATATATATTTAAAAATTGAAGTATAGCATTTATTGTTGCTATACTTCTGTTAAGTCACATTTGCTGCCACATTATCCACTTATTTTCAAAACTCTATCTTATTTTTAATTATTTTTCTTCTTATTAATTCAAAATTATATTTTTTAAAAATTGCATAGGTACATATATCATCATACCAACATTGTTATTTAATATAAACCCAGTAAACATTAATTTAAAATGTTAGTTTATGTGTATTTTTTAAAAGCTTTAAATAGATAAGAGACTAATTTAATTCTAAATTTCTAATTTATGAAAAAATATATTTCAATTTAGTAATCCTCAAACTCACATATGTTTAATTACGTCAAAAGGTTACCCATCGAAAGTTCATCATTTTTCTTTCCTTTTTCTTTTCCTTTTCTTCACTAAAGCCAAAGAGGTTCAATTTTCAATAAAATTTTGATAATAAAATAAAATAAGAAAAATAATTATAAATTTTTTATTGGAATTAAACAACAAACATTAATAAAATGGAAAAAAATTCAGAATTTATTTTTCCCAATTAGAATCAAATAGAAAGTATTTCCTCAAAAAAAAGAATCAAATAGAAAGTAGATTTGATGGTCAGTTTTAGATTTGCCAATTTATTATTAATAAATTACTCTCTTTTTGTCTTTTCATTTTTATTTTTTTTTGTGCTAGAGCATTTATTCTCTATTTTTCTTCTTTTTTAAGAATGCCCTCCTAACCTCAGCTTTTGCCTCCCACTTTACAAGAACTTATACTTATAGAATGACCATTAAGCCATTGATATGCGGCGGTAAGATTAAATCCAAAAAGAAAACCATAAAAGTACCTAATAATTTGGGCTTTAACAAAAATTACAAATGTAAAGCCTGACACAGCTGACGCATCTGCCACAAAGGACCTAATAGTAATAGATTCACTTCACTGTTACTTAGCCAACTTAGCCCCAAAAAAAAAAAAAAAAACTTAAACTCATTACCACATTAAGGTTACAGGCCAAATCAAGTCGCTTACAAACTTTTAGGGTCTTGCCTCCCTTGTATAGTTGCACTTTTTATGTTGGACACATGATATAGCAAACTTTCATAATAATTTATGTAAAGAATCGGCTTGGATTCAGTGCTCCTTACAAGCTTGAGTCCAACACAAAAAAAATACTAGACCCAAACCTTGCTGTTATGTAAAGTCTGGAAAGTGTTTAGGGTATACTGAGATTTGATTAGTTTTAGTTTCTAGAAAATGTTCTACACAATTTTGGTGCTTGATGTAAGTTTTGATAAACAGAAAATCATTTTTGAAATCAACAAAAATGACTCAAAAGAGGGGTAAAATATGTAATGTTTTTGAGAAGCGTAAAATATTTTCTAACATTACACAAAATTTCTTCTAGATAAAAAATAAACAATAAAAAATAAAAAATCCTCAAGTCTTAAAGGTACGTTTCTCTCTCTATTTTCTTGCTTTATATGAAGTATAAACAATTTTAAAACACAATGAAAAATGTTTTTGGAATGATTTTTAGGGCCACAATCAAATATAACTAAAACAATGTTCACCTTTGCATTACTCTTTCAAAACCGATTTGAAATCTAATTCATCTCTCTTTCTTTAACCACACAACTTTCCATCCCAATTCTTTTTCCCAGAAATCCCAACCCCAAGGGAGAAGAAGAAGAAGGATGTAGACATCAACAACTCGTAATAACGAAGTTTCACGTGTAGAATATTGTAATCAATGTTCTCCAACCAGTGGCGGAGCCAGAAATTTAGGTCAGTGGGGGCAAGATTAAAAGTAAAAAACTAATCTAAAAAAATTAATCAATATTAATAACAAAATAAATAAGCAACTATATGCTAATGTAATTGTCATATAGAATCTAACATAAAATGTAAACTTTAATTTGGCTTTTCACACCTAGCTTAATTTACTCAATTGCCCTCGAAGATTTTTTATATTTTGAAACCGCTGCATGATTTTTTCACACTTAATAGTCTTAAATATATCTTTCTAAACAATCATTTATTCATTGATCTCCAATTCGATTGCATAGTTGATTTTTAATTATGTTCATTGCTGAAAAATCGCTTTCAAAAATAGTTGCAACTGGTAAAATCAATGCCAAGGTCATGAGTAAACCAATGGATATGAAACATTATTTTTCATTTCTACCATCTTTTCAGCAAGCTGTCCAATTCTTTTAAGTGCTAAATGCTGTCAAAAACTCTAAGGTAGAGACTGGTATCAAAAGATTTTTATTTTATTTTATTTTATTTTAATGTGAGGCATCCTTTACTCCTTTATATATATATATATTTTTATAGAGTCCTATTAGTATTAGTATTAGGTTGTGTAATTCCTTTTAAGTTTGGCAGTACGATCCTCTTTTCTTTTCTTTTATTTTTTTATTTTTTTTTAATCATTATTAGGTCAGCCCCATTCCCCTATGATTCCTATTTCCTTATATCAGCCCCATTCCCCTATGATTCCTATTTCCTTATACATACCATATTAGTAGCAAAAAAATTTGAAAGTTCAGGGGGGCACCTGCCCCCCCCCCCCCCTCCCCTGTCTCCAACAAACAAAACTCTCTCTCAAAATTTGTCAAAAGAAGAACTTGTTTCAATAACAAGTTCTCATCAATACTTTCGTGTGTATACCCTCACCATGGATTCACTAATTCTCCTTATAATTAAGCGATTACTGCATCATCAATATCCGATATAATTTAATAAGGAAAAATGGAAACTAAAACTACTTAACAATATAAATTGTGCTAGCCATTATATAATAGCTTGGAATCTGAAATTAACACAATAAAATAAAATAAACTATTATACTTCCAAGCAAGAAAGCATCCATAATTTTAAATCTACCACAATAAATATCCAAGAAGACAAAAGGAAGCCATGTAAAAGCATCCCATGATTATTCACTTTAACAAAAAAGCCCCATGATAATTCACCTAGCTAGAAAGCACAGACATGAACAAGGGTTTGGGCATGACACAACAACGTAACACGAGTAATTTTTGATAAATTATAACATGAAACAGATGGTATGATACTGATATCACAGGGGTACACACGACAAAGTTAATAGACTTACAAAGAAGTAAGAACCAACATTGTGAGTTATGACTCCATAGAGACCACAGCTAAAGCTTGTTCATTTATTTCAATGCCCATTACCAGGTCCGGGGATGTGTGTCCAAGGATTAGGGCCAGAAGGTGGAACCGCTGCTCTGTCTTCTTGAAATGACACCTTCATTGTAGCATTCGAGGCCTTCTTACTATCCAAAGGCCTGGTAGCCACAAGAGGTTTGATGGTGAAAATAAAGAACGCAAGGAGCACCACTTTGGCAACATTGAAGAGAGTTTTCTTCCACATTTTTAGCTAATTAATGGAGAAAGAAAGATGTGTAGAGATATGTTCTGTTTATTCTAGCTTTGGCCATCTTTTTATAGAAGGCCAAGATTGAATGCAAGAATCTTTGGAAGAAGTACGTAAATTGAAACTCATGCATCCAATCTTTCAAAGAAAGTGCATCTTTACTCCTTAAAGGTCCTTGTCAACCTTCTAAAGCCCAAGATGGATTCTCTGACCTCTTAAAGAATGAAGCAAAACAAAAGGTGTGATCCTATCAACTTGCATATGATGTTGACTTATCATAGTTGCTCTCATATAATAATAATAATAATAATAATTCGCATAAAAATAATGATAATAATAATTATGGGGACAAATAACCAAGAGTCACGCATCTTGGGCTGTGGGCTTGGTCCGAGGAAGACTCATGGGCCGAGCAATGTGGCAGTTATCAAAGCATTCTACTTTCAAAAGATTCGCACATAGGAATGGCGATTCTGTCCGAGGAGGGTATAGTCCTCGGATATGAAGTTTTCGGTTCAAGGAAGAATCCCAGTGGCTGAAGTAATCCTCCTGGAATCCCCAATGACAGAAACGACCTTGGTGAGCTTACTGGGAAGGAAAAGATCCCCGAAAATATCTGAAGAAAAGCTGCAACCACCACATTGAATACCCTGCAACTACTTTTCTGGCCGCATTTATGTGGAGAAGACCTCTGAACAGTGCTACCAAGACTATGACCTCTCACAGGGAAGCCAAAGAAAAGATCTGATGGGATAAGTATCAAGCGGCACCTTAGATGAATGACAAGTGTAAGGATAGGATGCTTAGAAGATGATTATATAATGTCATTCCTCCTCCATTGTAAGGGGGAGGTCTTTTTGGAAGAGAGAAGAAAAAAGAAAAGAAAGAACTAGAACGTGAATAATATAAGAAGATTCCTCCTCGGACCTAAATAAAACGGACTTATTCCAAGTTATCTCGTTGTACTTTGGGCCTTCTGATCAACTTTTTAGTTCATTTGTAAGAATAGGTAAAACGAAGCCCTCACCATTCAGATCTAATTCTTAAGCCCACTCTCTACAAATATATATTGCAGCGGACTTATTGGGCCCGGGTCTTGCATGCTTTGGACTTGGGTGCACAATTTGTTACCCTACAATAATAATAACAACAACCAATCTTTACTAAAGTATGTGTTTAATTTCAATGGAACTTCGTCTTCAAAATAATAATAATAATAATAATAATAATAATAATTGCATTTTTAATTGTATCTCTTACAAATAGTTATAGTCTAAAAAGTGTAATAAAATTTTATGGAATTTGAATTTATAAATTTCTTAATTTACCTTAAATCATTTCTAATTAGATAATAAAGTTATTTTTAAAAATACACGATGGTGGACAATAATTAATTATATAATAAATAATAACTTTCCTTCACAATTTTTCCCCTTAAAAAAAAGTATTAACTTTTCTTTTCTTTTTCTTTTCCAATTTTGATGGAAAGTTTGTACTTTCTGTTCGCTAGCTGTCTCTTATTATTCTTTACTTGTCTCTTATTCTTTAATCATGCAAGTCTCAATGGTGGACATGTATTGTGTCAGACTGACAAGCATGTGGATAATATATCTTACTTTGAAACCATAGAACATGCGGTCAACCTTTTAATTACATGAAGCAAATCATGGATGAGAGGGGATTGATTGAAGTTAATAATTAGATACCCCTGCTTTAATTTCCTCTAGGCTGTTCTTCTAAATGATGCTGTACATATACATTTTACTTTCCAATAAAATACATATTAGGTCGAGATTACAACACGTGGTTGGTCGCTCCAATTGTAATTTGAAAAGCCAATTGCAACTTGCAAGAAGAGAACAACACACATCTTTGAAAGTTCCAAAATCATTTAGACCAGTGAAACTCCTAAACTATCACCCGATGGCCAATATGCTTCGCTTTACTTGCTTAATACTACATCAATTAAAAGTTGATTACATTGACTTTAGTGAAGTTCTTATTTTTTACTTTAGTGAAGTTGTCTACGTGTTTCTACGTGTTTTGGTAACCAAACTAGCCCACTAATTAACTTAAGTGGAAGCACAGTTAATAGATTGCGTGACATACTTTAGGTCTTGGACTGCCAATTCACACACTTAGGGGTAGAGATGGCAATGGGACGGGGCGGGGCAGGGCGGGTTCGAAGGATGGGGTCTTCGCCCCAGCCCCGCCTTGCATGACAGGGAAAATTCTCTTACCCCTTTCCCGCAAAACTATACTTTTTGTTAATTTGCCCACAATTATTACAATTGTTTTTAATAAAACTTGTTTCATTAATAAAAATATACTTGAAATTACAAATAAATTTATCCCATTAAATCAAACTAATTTTTAGCAAAAATTGAATAATATTATTAAAGTGTTTAACAAGAAAATATTACAACAAAAACAAAAATCTCATAATAAAAAATCAATGATTCAATAGTATATAAATTTGTTTATAATAAAGACAAAAGAAAATGTTAAAATTGGTACCTTATTTCCAACCTTGCTAGAGGAAAAAAAAAAAAAAAAAAAAAAGGAGGTAAAAAACCTTATTGGGTAGAATAAAATAAGCTAATGCCTGATGATATATTTGTTTAAATAGTAGAGTTTTAGAGTATGAAAAATTTACAATTAATGCAGGGCGGGGCGGGGATGGGATGAGACAGGGTAGGTTGGATCTAAAAAGTCTAAATCCCATCCCCACCCCTCCCCGTGGTGTGGGACTAAAATCTTGCCCCATCCCCACCCCACAACCTTTGCGGGGCGAGGAAAACCCGCGTGGGGCAAAACAGGGAGGGGCGGGTCAAGTGGGGCGGGGCGGGACAAAATTGCCATCCCTACCAAGGGGAGTTCGCCAAACCATTCAAACCACACAACTGCATCCAAACCAACCAAAATCACCTGCAAAATAGAATAACCACACCACACCACAAGTGATAGTGAATCGTACACTGCACTATGCGGTACGAAGTGCGATTTTCTTGTTTGTCAAGTTTTATGGAGCCCTTAAGTCTGTAAAGATTTTTCACAGATTATTATTAATAAAATTCAGACTTTTGTCTATTATTTTCTTTGGTGGATTCCAGACCCATCATCTTTTAGATTCAAAGAACCCCTTGTGGATTCAAGGTTTACTACGGGAAACTAGCAATTTAGTTTCTATCCATTATAGAGAGCATTGTGTGTGCTTTCTTTAAGCTTCCGTGACATTAGTTGGTATCAGAGCTAGGTTATACCCTGGTCTGATGGCTAATCGGAGAGACAGACAATAACGACGGCGGCAACAATGTCGACAACACAATCCTCACTAGGGCTAAGTTCCTCAAGTTTCATGAAGAGGCTCGTGATGAGAATAAAAAATTTTGTGAAAAGAATCAGCAACTTATAGGCAAAATCCAACAAAATATTGCTACTCTTCTTTCTAGGAAATCACCTCACAACAACAATGATCAATATATTTAAAGACACACTCTTAACTACAAGAAAATTTCATTCTTTGATGGAGATATGTGTAAGTTGGATTTTATCGATCTGCTTCTTGATTTGAAAGAGTATTTTAATTTTTGGAAGATTCCTGATGAAGAAAAAGTATGGCTTGCATATAATAAATTGGAAAATGAAGTAGAGGAATGGTGGGAAGACATTTAAATCAATAGAAAATGGCGAGGTAAGCATCCAATCTTCTCTTGGCAAAGAATGAAAAATGTATTAATTGATTTATGGTTTCCTAATGACTATTATGATATACTATATTGTACAAGTGTTGATTATAAATTTGTATATTCAAATGAAAAGCAATATGTTCAAAACATGAAAGGTCAACCACAAAACAAAAATCACAGCCAAGTCAATGTGTCAAGTAAAGGAAAGGGTTTGAGGGTGACAAAAAGCAACCTATTTCTAAAGAAAATTTTGAAGTGGTTAAAAAAAAAATCAAGACTTGCAACAAGTTATTGAATTTAAGATTGAAAATACCACTTGTCAAAAATTTGATGAAGAGGTCAAAGAAAAGAAGGTTGAGTAGATTGTGAATAATGACAGAAATCAAGATATAGTAATATTTCGAATATTGTGGAAGATCCAATTGAGGTTAAATATGAGGATGAGTCCATCACCCACAATCACCAGGTTTCATTTGATTTGTTGAAGATAATTACACAATATGTTAATTTTCTTGGAGTAGAAAATTTTAATTTTATTATCAACCCTTTGTTGATTGATGTTGCAAATAAATTGAAGGTAGATGAGAAGAAATTTTATGCTACACTTTATGAAGAATTCAAGTTTCAAAAACGGATCAAGTTATTAAAGCATTCGAAATATTTGTTTATTAAGAGAGGAAGATTTTAGATTTTAACTATCAACTCGAGGACGAGTTTTTTTCAAGTTGAGGGGTCTGGTGTAGGAAAAAATTTTCAAATTAATTTATGTAATTTGTTATTTTTGGTATTTTTATGTAATTTTAGGTTTAGGGCATTTATTTCCTTATTTTTAGGTGCTTTTAATGCTTTTTAAGTCAAAATTGGTTCTTGTTATGGTTAGATATTTATTAGGACTTATTTTAGAATATATTTTCTTGTCTTTCAAGTTTATGGATCCCTTAAATAGGCCTTTAATCTATAAACCTTTTTCATAGATTATTATTAATAAAATTTAGATTTTTGTCTATTGTTTTCTCTGGTAGATTTCAAACCAATTATCTTATAGATTCAAGGAACCTCTTGTGGATTTAAGATTTTCTATCCATTAAAGAGAACATCATGCGTGCTTTCTTTAGGCTTCCGTGACATCATAATGGGCATGTCACATGCCCATTGTTTAATTAATTTTACAATATTCAATTTAAATTTGTGTACGTAAATAAATACAAGTACCATAATTATATATTAGAATGACAAAAATGTCTTATAGCTCAACTGGTTAACATAAAAAAAAAATATAGATATAATCTAGCTAATGTTAACGAAAACATCACATTTAGAGAAAAAAAAAACATTTTAGATATAATCTAGCTAGTGTTAATTAAAACATAGAAGGAAATTATTATTTAACATGTTGTGATATACACTCCATACACAAAATGTCCATATTTTCATATTAGATGGAATGAATGGAATGAAATCAAATCAAATAATCTTGTTTTGATGTTTTAAAATAAAGGAATGAAATGTGAAAGCTTGAATAAGTGTGAAAACACAAGAGCATGTTTAGACCCCTAATTAAAAGTTACGGCTCGGTTGATTTTACTCTAACTTAAATTAAATGTAGAATAAGAGTAAATGCGAGTGAACAAACAATAAAACTACTTTAAACCATATTCATCAAATATCAATAATAAAATGAAAGCGAAAAGAGTAGGGGAAGAGAGATGCAACCACAAGATAACACCAAGATGTGTAATCGAATAGGAAACCGAAGAACTCGGCGAAAAACCTCTCCACGACCCTCCAAGTCGAAATCGATCCACTAGAGAATAAAGTTGGAGTACACGAATAACAAAAGACCCTCTAAGCCTAGTCTTCCCAATGTACTTGAGCCCTCCAAACTCCTGCTACTAACGGACTTCTCGGAGTCGTGTCTTCTCTAGCTTTCCGGATCCCGCAATACCCCCGATTGCATCCGCCAAGCCTCACCGGCTTTTTTTGGCAAATCTCCAAAACTTCCCAAGCTCCAAAATACTCTCTACACTCTGAAAAGGTATGAGTTGTGTTTGGGTATAAATCTCCTCTCTAGGTATGATAATGGGAGAGGGAAGGAGAAGAGGCTAGAATGATTTCTCACTAAGGATAAGTAGCTTTCTCTCTAAAAGATGAGTGTGTGTGTTGTTGAAAACCTATCTAGGGTTTTTCTCTCTGAATGGCCTCTCATACTTTTGTGGGTAATAAGAGTATAGTATGGGTGAAGGGTAAGAAAGTCACACTTAAAAATCCTCCAAGCAGAATATTTCGCAAATATTTCGCGGGAAGGCCTTACCGGCGAGACACTCGCAAAAACGACAGTCTGGCATGACTCTTCAGCTTCTGACATGTGCTTCTCATGTGACTTTTAGCTGTCTTAATCAAATCTTCACCACTTAATACTAAACTCATTACAAATAAATCCTACAAAAATATAAGGAAATAAATAATGCAAATACAACACTTTTTGTCATGGAATAAAGCCAACATAAAACACAGTTATATATCACAACTTTACAAAATGTAAGTAACATTATTTGGAAGTAACAGTCATATAATGAGTAGGTATTTTGGTAGTTTCAATAAAAATTTCATTAAATATTATTATATTCTCTCTGATTCCTCCAAATTTAGGGGAAATGAAAATTTGAGGTAATTATGAAAAAAGATGAATGAGTATTCCCTTCCATTTATTTCATTTCATCCCACTTAAATTCCCAAACAATGGGATGATTTTCCATTCTCTCCATAAAACTCCCAAACAAGGAAATGAAATGAATATTCCAAAATGATTATTTTTATTCCATTCATTTCTCTCCTCCTAAACGGAATCAGTTGTATTGTTAGAAGTAACATATACACGCTTTATATATAAAGCGTGTATACGTTACTTCTAACAATACAACTAAATATATATATATATATATATATATATATTCACCCCCCCAAATAAATAATTTGGCATAATATATTGTTTGTTCCTAAAATTTAATATATGACCGATTTTATTCTTTATAGTTTTTAAGTCTTATCAAAGTTAAAGTTATCATTTTTAGTCCTTCTATCATAGTCCATTAGAGGCCATCTAATGGAAAGATGATATGGCCAAAATAAAAAATGGAAAATAAACATGTTAAAAGATGTCAATTGGGGGCCCAAGGTTTGTGTGATAGAGTAGCTGATTTATTGGCCAAATGGTGTTTTTGTTTTGCTGTGTTAGGATTTGAATTGGCAAAATATCCATGACAATGTATTACTTGAAAGAATTGATCTTGAGAATTTGTGAAGTCAAAAAATCTGTCTTGAAGCTGCTTAGATTTGCTATAAGAAAGATCTTACTTGTGTATGAGAAGAAGAGAGAATTGGCTTCCATACCTATTGAGCTGAAAAGAAAACACACACAGAGAACATTTGATTTTCTAGCATTTAGTTTTGGTCCTTAATCTTGTGCATTCGTTTTTGCAATTCATGTCTTAGTGGCTTACTCTGTAGTGCACTTTATTTAGCCCACCAACCCTCTCTTTTGTGGACTTCGTCATGAATTGCGGCTGAACAAGGTTCAACTTGTGGACAGGCAATTGGTAACCAATGGTCCAGTGTAAAATGACAAGGAAAAAGGAAAAGTAAAACTACTTAACAATAGAAATTGTGCCAGCCATCATATGATTCATATCATAGCTTGGAATCTGAAATTGGTGCATAATACAATCAAAAGCTATTATACTTTCCTGCTAGAAAGCATCCATAATTTTACATCTACCAGAATAAATCCAATAAGCCAAAAGGAAGCCATGTAAAAGCGTCCCATGACTATTCGCTTTAACAAAAAAAACCCATGATTATTCACTCTTACATTACATACTACCTAGAAGTTAACATACATACTAATAACCAGCATTGTGAGTTGTGAGTTATGAATCCACATATACCAGAGCTAAAGCTTGTTCATATATGGCATTGCCCGTTACCAGGTGGTCCGGGGATGTATGTGCATGGATTAATTAGGGCCAGAAGGTGGAACCGCTGCTTTACGTGTAATTTTGTTAAGCTTTAAATCAATGAAAATATGATAAGAGACTAATTTAATTCTAAATTTCTAATTTAGGATAATATATTTATTCATTTAGTAACCCTTAAACTCACATATGATTACATCAAAAGGTTCCCAACGAAAGTTCTTCAATTTTCTTTACTTTTCCTTTTATTAAAGAGATTCAATTTTCAGTAAAATTTTGATAGTAAAATAAAATAAGAAACAATTATCATTTTTTACTGGAATTCAATAATTAATAAATAATAAAACAGAAAAGTTTTCAAAATCTAATTTTCCCAATTAGAATCAAACAGAAAGTGTTTTGGGTATAGTGGGATTTGATCAGTTTTAGATTGGCCAGATTTTGATTAAGAAAATAGAATGGAATAGAATGATGTCAGCTTGCCTCCTTTTACTGTTGTTCTACTTATTTTTTGCTGGACATGATATATATAGGATACTTTCATAACAATTTAAGCGATTAATGCCTCTTCAATATGCCATATAACATAACAAGGAAAAACTGAAAATTAAAACTACTTAACAATAGAAATTGTGCCAGTCATCGTATGATAGCTTGGAATCTGAAATTAATACATAATAAATATACATATATAAATATATATATATATATATATATTATACTTCCAAGCAAGAAAGCATCCATAATTTTACATCTAGCACAATAAATCCAATAAGATAAAAACTAGGACGCCATGTAAAAGCAACTCATGATTATTCGCTTTAACAAAAAAAGCATAGCAGACATGTCTGCAACTAAAAAGGGTATAAGATTCACTCTTAATTTCACATATTTGTGAGTTGTGAGTTATGACTCCACAAAGACCACAGGCACAGTTAAAGCTTGTTCATTTATTGCAATGCCGTGGTCTGGGGATGTATGTGCAAGGATTAGGGCGAGATGGTGAAACCACTGCCCTATTTTCTTGAAATGACATCTTCTTTACAGCATTCGAGGCCTTCTTATCATCCAAAGGCCTGGTAGCCACAAGAGGTTTGATTGTAAAAATAAAGAACACAAGGATCACCACTTTGACAACATTGAAGAGAGTTTTCTTCCACATATTTTAGCTAATGGAGAAAGAAGGATATATATGCAGATATGCTTTGTTTGTTCTTGGTTTGGCCATCCTTTAATAGAGGTGAAAGTCTAACTAAAGCAAGAATTCTTGCCATGCAATCCAAAATTCCTTATCAACCACTCGACTAGTCAAGTGATTGATAAGGAATTTTGGACGTCCAATAAGTTTGTGCAAAGTGGGGCATATATAGCAAGGTTAAACCTTGTCATTTCTTTAAAGCCCCTGAATGATTCCCGATCTGCTAAAGTAAAAAAGCAAATTGAGGATGGACATGGTAGCTCACAAGGTTGATATAAGCAAAATCTATTATAGGGAAGCTGGAACTAGTTGTTACATGACTTTCTTTTGCGGACATCCAATCCAAAATTCATTGTCGACCACTTGACTCGCCTATTCCCTATTTCCCTTCTAATTAATTACATGTTTAATTACTTTGGTCCAATAAGTTTGTGTAACGTGGGGCATATATATATATAGCAAGGTAACCTTATTAATCCTTATTCTCTCTAAAGCCCCTGAATGATTGCTTGATCTCCTAAAGGGAAAAAAAGAAAAGCAAATTGAGGATGCATGGTAGCTATCATTATCAAGGTTGATATAAGCAAAACTTATGAGAGGGTAATTAAGCTAAAACTTCATGTTGGCTGTTCTTATCAATATATGATTCAATCCACCTTTGATGAATTTGATTGCTCAATGAATTGGAACGAACAATAACCTACAGCATCCTTATCAATAACGGATCCCCAACCTCCATTCTTCTCCCCAAAATGTGACCTAATAAAGGTGACCCATTAAATGGTTATTTTTTTTAGCTCAACTAGTTAGCACTCCAAAAAATTTAAATAAATATATATATATTTATATATATATTCTAACTGATGTTAACTAAAACAAAGAGGAAAATTTATATTTCACATGTAGAAAAAAATATATAATCTAGCTAATGTTAACTAGAACATAGAGGGAAATTATTAATATTATATATTAGATAAAACCTAGCTAATGTTAACTAAAACATAGAGGAAACTTATTATTTTGCATGTCGTGATGTGTACATTTTCATATTATTAGCTGGGAAAGAAAAAAGGATCGGAATGGAATCAAATAATTTTGCTTGAATGTTTTAAAATAAAAGAACAAAATATAAATAACTTTGTTTGAAAGTAACATACAAGGAAGGAGTATTTTACCTAAAACCTTATCACGCGCAATGCACGGATCTGCGACTAGTTTACTATTAATATTTAGAAGCACGAACAAGTCACATGATCATAAAATTTTAGTACAATAACTAACCGTAAAGGAAAAATGAAGAATTCAATTTTTGATGGTCATGGACATACATGTGATCATTAATTTTAACAGTCAATCAAGCTATAATGTGCAATTTGCAAAGTTTGTTACAACTAGAGTGCTGATTGCAAATATTCCCAGTTTGAGGTGCAAAGTGGAAGTACCCTTTAGTTTAGTGTTTATTATTATTATTATTATTATTAACCCTATTTTCATATTATATTTTCCCACTTTCATATTCTCTAGAATTTCTACTGAATACCTACAATAAAATAAAATAAAATAAAATAAAAAGGCATTTCTTCTTTTGGCTCACTTTCTATTCTTCCTTCTTTTTTCTTTTTTTTCCATGTTCCCTAATCCCTATCAATGAATCTTCATTTTTTATTTTCTTCTCATATTTCTATTCCAAACATTGAGGCACCGGAAACGACTGGTATGCTGTATTGTTTAACACATTTCTAGTTAATAGGCCCTGTTTGGTAAGTGTGTTTGAACACACTTTTGAGCATTTTAAATATTACACATTTTTTCACTCATACGTATATCAAAAACACTCAAACAACATTACTCAAACTCCTCTACCAAACACCCCCAATCTCACTCTTTTTAGTTTGGAATAGTTCCGTTGCATTTTTCAAATACATTAATTTATGAATTAGGTCTAGAATCTAGACAAAAGGTGAGTTAATTTGGATTTTGTTCAGGACTACTTTGAGAGGTCTCACATCACATGTCACTTTGTGGTTTACTCAGTTGTGCACTTTATTAAGCCCACCACAACCCTCTCTTTTTAAGGACTTGGTCATAAATTGCAGCTTAACAAGGTTCAGCTTGTGGACAGACAATTGGCACCCAATGATCCCATTTAGCAATAGATTTTTAGAATTGTTGTTTAAGTATTGTAGAAATACATATGAGTAAAAAAGTATTGTGAAAATACATATTGTGGTGTTTAAATATTGAAAATTATTGTTTTGAACCCTCACCTTTATCCCCCGTTACACAAAAATTTATATTTGTGGTGTAACCATCAAATCAATGGCGCGTGATGGTAAGATTAAATAAAAAAAGAAACCATGAAAGTACCCAATGATTTGGGCTTTAACAAAAATCACATATATAAAGCTTGACCCAACTGACATATCTGCCTCAAAGGGCCTAATAGATTCACTTCACTCTTACTTAGCGAAATTAGCCCAAAAAAGTTAAACACATTACAACGTTAAGGTTACTGGCCAAATTAAGTCGCTTTCAAACTTTAAGGGTTGCCTCCCATGAATAGTTGTACTTTTTATGTTGGACACATGGTATAGCAAACTTTCATAATAATTTATGTAAAGAATCGGCTTGGATTCGGTGCTCCTTACAAGCTTGAGTCCAACACAAAAGAATACTAGACCCAAACTTGTTGTTTATGTAAATTCTGGAAAGTGTTTAGGGTATACTGAGATTTGATTAGTTTTAATTTCTAGAAAATGTTCTACACAATTTTGGTGCTTGATGTAAATTTTGATAAACAGAAAATCATTTTTGAAATCAACAAAAATAACTTAAAAGAGGGGTAAAATATGTAGAGCCCGTTTGGTAGAGGAGTTTGAATAATGATGTCTGTAGTTTTTTGAAATACGTGTGTGTGAAAAAGTGTGTGAAAATGTGTGTAAGGTTGTTTAAAAACTGAAAATGTGAGTTTGACCTTGCCTACCAAACAGGCCCGTAATGTTTTTGAGAAGGGTAAAATATTTTCTAACATTACACAAAATTTCTTCTAGATAAAAAATAAACAATAAAAAATAAAAAAATCCTCAAGTCTTAAAGGTGCGTTTGTCTCTCTATTTTCTTGCTTTATATGACGTATAAAAAAGTTTTTGGAATGATTTTTAGGGCCACAATTAAATATAACTAAAACAATGTTCACCTTTGCATTACTCTTTCAAAACCGATTTGAAATCTAATTCATCTCTCTTTCTTTAACCACACAACTTTCCATCCCAATTCTTTTTCCCGAAAATCCCTACCCCAAGGGAGAAGAAGAAGAAGGATGTAAACATCAACAACTCATAATAATGAAGTTTCACGTGTAGAATATTATAATCAATATTCTCCAACAAACAAAACAGTCTCTCTCAAAATTTGTCAAAAGAAGAACTTGTCTCAATAACAAGTTCTCATCAATACTTTCGTGTGCACACCCTCACCACGGATTCACTAATTCTCCTTATAATTAAGCGATTACTGCATCATCAATATCCGATATAATTTAATAAGGAAAAATGGAAACTAAAACTACTTAACAATATAAATTGTGCTAGCCATTATATGATAGCTTGGAATCTGAAATTAACACAATAAAATAAACTGTTATACTTCCAAGCAATAAAGCATCCATAATTTTACATCTACCACGATACATCCAAGAAGACAAAAGGAAGCCATGTAAAAGCATCCCATGATTATTCTCTTTAACGAAAAAGCCCCATGATCATTCACCTAGTTAGAAAGCGCGGACATGAACAAGGGTTTGGGTATAACACAACAACACAAATAATTTTTGAAAAATTATAACATGAAACAACAGTACGATGCTGATATCACACGGGTACACGCGACAAAGTTAACAGACTTGCTAAGAAGTAAGAACCAGCATTGTGAGTTATGACTCCATAAAGACCGCAGCTAAAGCTTTCATTTATTGCAATTCCTATTACCAGGTCCGGGGATGTGTGTCCAAGGATTAGGGCCAGAAGGCGGAACCGCTGCTCTGTCTTCTTGGAACGACGTCTTCTTTGTAGCATTCGAGGCCTTCTTACTATCTAAAGGCCTGGTAGCCACAAGAGGTTTGATGGTGAAAATAAAGAACGCAAGGAGCACCACTTTCGCAACATTGAAGAGAGTTTTCTTCCACATTATTTAGCTAATTAATGGAGAAAGAAAGATGTGTAGAGATATGTTCTGTTTATTCTAGCTTTGGCCATCTTTTTATAGAAGGTGAAGATTGAATGCAAGAATCTTTTAAAGAAGTACGTAAATTGAAACTCCTGTATCCAATCTTTCAAAGAAAGTGCATGTTTACTTGGTTCTGTTGTTTGTGCCACGTGTCATAGCAAGGTTGCGTTAAAGGTCATTGTCAACCTTCTAAAGCCCAAGATGCATTCTTTGACCCCTTAAAGAAAGAAGCAAATTGAGGACGGTAGCTATCAGAGGTTAATAATATAAGCAGAATACGTAAATTGAAACTCTTGCATCCAATCTTTCAAAGAAAGTGCATGTTTAAATGGTTCTATAGTTTGTGTCATAGCAAGGTTGCCTTAAAGGTCCTTGTCAACCTTATAAGCCCAAGATGGATTCTTTGACCACTTTAAAGAAAGAAGCAAATTGAGGACGGTAGCTATCAGAGGTTAATATAAGCAGAATCTATCTGAGAGGTTAAGCTGCATGGAACTTTTTGTTACACGTTTACTTTGGTCCTTTACCTATTCCCCTAAAACAAAGTTCATGTTTACTTTGGTCTAATAATTTAGTTTTCAATTTACTAGAGGAAATTAAAATACATATTAGGTCGACCACGTATTGTAATCTTGACCGATTCCCCTAAAATACATATTAGGTCGAGATTACAACACGTGGTTGGTCGCTCCAATTGTGATTTGTAAAGCCAATTGCAACTTGCAAGAAGAGAACAACACACATCTTTGAAAGTTTAAAACCATTTAGGCCAGTGAAACTCCTAAACTATCACCCAATGGCCGAATGCTTTGCTTTACTTGCTTAATACTACATCAATTAAAAGTTGATTACATTGACTTTAGTGAAGTTGTCATAGTGTTTCCACGTGTCTTTGGTAACTAAACTAGCCCACTAATTAACTTAAGTGGAATCACAATTAATAGATTGCGTGACATACTTTAGGTCTCAGATTGCCAATTCACATGCCTAGGGGTTCATCAAACCATTCACACCACACAACCACATTTTAACTTACCAAAATCACTCGCAAAATGGAATAACCACACCATACCACAAGTGATAGTGAACTGCACCGCACCGTACTGTGCAGTGTGGAGTTCAATTTTATAATAAGAAAATAAAACTGCACAGCACCACCCCCTTCCCCACCCCCACACACACACATATATTGCAAAATTAATTAAATAATGGGCATGTGACATTTGCCCATTGTTTAATTAATTTTGCAATATTCAATTTAAATTTGTGTGTGTAAATAAAGACAAGCACCATAATTAAATATTACAATGACAAAAGGTCTTGTAGCTCAACTGGTTGCCATCTAAAATAAATAAATATAATCTAGTTGATGTTAACTAAAACATAGAGGAAATTTTTTATTTCACATGTAGAAAAAAAAAATAGATATAATCTAGCTAATTTTAATTAAAACATAGAGGGAAATTATTATTTAACATGTCGTGATATACACTCCATACACAAAATGTCCACATTTTCATATTAGATGGAAAAAATAAAATGAAATGGAATTAAATAATCTTATTTTGATGTTTTGAAAAAAATAAATGAAACGTAAGTAATTTTGTCTGGAAATAACTATATGCATTATATATTCACCCCCTAAATAAATAATTTGGCAAAATATATTGTTTGTTCCTAAAATTTAGTATATGAAAGATTTTATTCTTTAAAGTTTTTAAGTCTTATCAAACTTAAAGTTTTCATTTTTAGTCCTTTTATCAAGGTCCATTAGAGACCGTCTAATGAAACGATGACATAACCAAAATAAAAAATGACATGTTGCCTGTAAAAGATGTCAATTGGGTCCCAAAGTTTGTGTGATAGAATAGTTGATTTATTGGTAAAATGGGGATTTTTTTTTTTGCTGTGTTAGGATTTGAATTGGCAAAATATCCGTGACAATGTATTACTTGAAAGAATTGTAATTCTCGCTGAATTTGTGAAGTCAAAAAATCTGTCTTGAAGCTGCTTAGATTTGCTATAAGAAAGATCTTACTCGTGAATGAGAAGAAGAGAGAATTGGCTTCCATACCTATTGAGCTGAAAAGAAAATGCACACAGAGAGGTTGAGGGACTGTTTGGTAGGGTAGTTTAAACAACAATTTTCAGTTTTTAAATAACATTACACGTATTTTTACACACTTTTTTACTCATACATATTTCTAAAAAATACAAATAACGTTACTAGAACAATGTTACCAAACGAAGCATTTGTTTTTCTAGCATTTAGTTTTGGTCCTTAATCTTGTGCATTTGTTTTGCAATTCATGCCACTTACTAGTGGCTTACTCTAGCTGTAGTGCACTTTATTTAACCCACCAACCCTCTCTTTTGTGGACTTAGTCATGAATTGCGGCTGAACAAGGTTCACCTTGTGGACAGGCAATTGGTAACAACATGACAAGGAAAAAGGAAAATTAAAACTACATAACAATAGAAATTGTGCCAGCCATCATATGATTCATCATAGCTTCATTGCAATCTGAAATTGATACATAACAAAATAAAATAAAAACTATTATATTTTACTGCAAGAAAGCATACATAATTTTACATCTGCCAAAATAAATCCAACAAGACAAAAGGAAACCCTGTAAAAGCATCCCATGACCATTCACTTCAACAAAAACAAAAAAAAAAACCCATGATTATTTACCCTTACATTACATAGTGGCTAGAAGTTAACATACATATACTAACAACCAGCATTGTGAGTTTTGGGCCACATAGACCAAAGCTAAAGCTTGTTCATCTATGGCAATGCCCATTACCAGGTGATCCGGGGATGTATGTGCAAGGATTGGGACCAGAAGGTGGAGTCGCTGCTCTATTTTCTTGATATGACATCTTCTTCGCAGCATTCGAGGCCTTTTTATCATCCAAAGGCCTGGTAGCCACAACAGGTTTGATTGTGAAAATCAAGAGTGCAAGGATCACAACTTTGGCAACATTGAAGAGGGTTTTCTTCAACATTTCTTTAGCTAATGGAGAAAGAAAGATGTGAAGATGTACTCTGTTCTTGCTTCGGCCATCTTAATTTATATATACAAATTCCCTGCTAACCACTTGATATCGCCTACTCCCTTCAAATTACGTGCATGTCATTGGTCCAATAAGTTTGTGCAACGTGGCACATAAATAGCAAGGTAGCCATCGTCATTTCTCTAAAGGCCCTGAATGATCGATTCCTTAATGTACTAAAAGATTAAAAAGCAAATTAATTATAAGGATGAAAAATGGAATATTTGTCTAGTCATTATCAGATCATTTGAATCACTTCCTGCATAAATTTGTCTATTTTAAATTAAGAACCAAAATGAATTGGAACAATTTACATACAATAACCTACAGCATCTTTATCAATGGATCCCCAATCTCCATTTTTTTTTCCTCCAAAACGTGACCTGACGCAAGGTGACCCATTAAATGGGTTTTTTTTTATTAGTTCACCATTATACCAAAATGAAAAAAAAGTAAAAATAAAAATAAAAATAGTTTGATCCTATCAACTTTCATAGAATGTTGCCTTATCATAATTTGTATCATATTGTAATAATAATAATAATACACCGTTCTTCAAATTGAAAAATTCTTCTTTTTTTTAATTTTTAAAAATATATATTTTTTAATTGTAACAACAAATATATAGTTTAAAGTATATAAAAGGTGTATTCTAATTTTATAGCCTTAATTGATCTTATTGTTAAATCATTTTAATCAGATAATAACGTTATTTTTGAAAGTTCATAAAAGTGAGAAAAAAATAATAATTTTGTTTTAGAATTACAGTAGGTGGTAACTTTTCTTCACTACTTTTCATTATAAAATAAAAATTAACTTTTTTTCTTTCATGCAGTCAGTCATTTAATTACATGATGAAGCAAATCGTCACATCTGGTTTTTAGGTTCATGGTCAACAAATTAAATTATGCACCTAGCTATCTGTACCAATGGGACTGCAATTAGGCTAGCCAAGGTTGCTCCAACTGTAAAGGCCAATTGCAATTGGCAAGAACAACACATATCTTTGAAAGTTTCCAAAACCATTGAGGCCAACGTAGTTGGGAGATTATTCACCACTTGTTTGAAGTTTGAACTTTGAACGCTTTAAAGTTATCTTTGTGTTTCAACATGTCTCTGCTAACTTAGCCCAGATTACGTGACTTACTTGAGGTCTCTGATTGCCAACTCAGTCACATGCCCATTATTTTTTATTAATTTCGAAATATATTCTCTATTTAAATTTGTGTGCATACAAGCATCATAATTTAAAAAGTGAAAAACATGTTAAACCCTTCGGCAAGTATTGCATGCCAGCAATTATGTGTGTTACTGTGATAGAGATGGGAACGGTTCCATTTTTTTGTCCCTTGATATAATTTATATTTTTCTCAACCAAGAAATAAATAAATAAAAAGCATCCAATTGAAATCAATTGCTTCACAATATCTCTTTTTAACTCACCAACTTCTTATGACTATAAGTAGTAAAGGGTCACTTTCTAAGAATTTTTTTTTTTTTTTTTTTAGAGTTTCACCTTATGACGGTCTGTTTCTGATAATGACTATTTATTATCATACCAAGACACTAGTCAGTTTTTGGTGTAGGCGGGGATTGAACTCCAAATCTCTTATTTAACTATTACAAAATTTATCAGTTGAACTAACTGGAATTCACCACTTTTTGAGAATGTTAATATAGAGGTATTCAATATTATTAGCTAAAGAGATGGATGGCCACTTGAAACGGTAGTTCATAAATAAAATCACATTTTTATATTGCTTTGTCTTCTCTAATTTTTTATTTTTTTTCAAGCCTATTGAGCAAGCCTTTTCATATGGAATTTTTTAAGCTGCTTTAAATTTGTTTTGTTTTTGTTTTTTTTGTTTTTACATAGTTACAACCATAATGCAAATTACATTATCATTGATATTTTGACAATTTAAATTCTAACATAATTTTCTGTATTTGAACTTTAAAATTCTTAATTTTCCTTTATAACCTTAATTTGTTTAATTGTTAAATAATTTTTAGTTAGATAGTAATGTAAGCACAAAAAATGGACAATAAAATATTCTATCGTATTGTGTTAGAACTCATTTCCCTCTCCTTTGTGTGTGTGTTTGTTTCTCAAAAAAAAAAAAATTCTATCGTATTTAAAATAAAAAAAAAAAAAGAAAAAGAAATAAAAGACAAGAAAATAAGATTAGGCTAAGCTTAGGTCATGTAGACATGGCAAAACGGGTCAGAATTTTCTGACCCGGCCTGAAAAATACCCGACCCGAACCTGATTTTTTTGACCCGAAGCAAAAACGGGTTGACCCGTGACCCGACCTGTGTTTTTTGCGGGTCAACCCGACCCGACCCGAACCCGAACCATTTTTTTAAAACTTTTTTTTTGGTAAAAAAAAAATAGTAAAATTAAGACAATATTGGTTTAATTGTTTATTGTGAACTTTAAGGAAAAAATTGATACATTTACATAATTATATGTAAATTAATTGAAAGATAAATGCATGTGGTTGAGCATTCTGTAATGAGTAAAGATTTTTAGATATCAAATAGCAAAGTACATGCCAAGATAATCTGTAGAGTTAAAAACATAGATTTAAAATTGTAGACATGTATGAGAAACATCCACAAGTGTGAAAATAGTGAAGCCAAAGTATCAAATTAGCATAGATTATGAATACTTAGACCTATTTTTTAACAATTTATGTCCAAAATAAACGGCTTTTCAAAATAAATTATGATATTTCCTAGAGTATGTGTTGCTTAACAATGATATGATATTCATAAAAAAGACCATGTGTAAATAAGTAAGAGATCAAACTTTAATGTATATCTCAAATTGAAATAGAGCGTCAACCACAATTGATAATAGATTATAAAATTAATTTTCAAGATTGCAAATTTCTTATATGTTTTTATTCTTTATCAAATGAGTTATCCAATAAGTCATTTGTAATTTTGTTTTATATTTTGGGATGTTGATATTGTGTAGAAATAAAACTTGAGAATTTGTTTTACTTATCTAGTTATCTTTGTGTTATTTTGTTTTAGATAACAATGTTAGGATTTGTATAATTTTAAAATTATTGAATAAGTATTAATAAGTTTAACTGAGTTCATTCTTGATATAAGTGGTGAATTCAAAATAATACATTTTATATTAAGTAATTTGTTGCATAACTTTCCAAATAGCAAATACATGTTATTTTCTTTATAAAAAAAATAAAAAAAATTCATGTGAAAAATACGGGTCAACCCGACCCAACCCGACCCGACCCGCAACCCGATTTTAACCCGCTTAAAATGACTCGTTTTTACCCGTGACCCGTTTGACCCGCAACCCGATTAACCCGACACAACCCGACCCGACTCGCCCGTTTTGTCATGTCTACTGTCATGGAGGAGATCGACTTCTAGAAGACTAGAACTTGGGCTTGGACTCTGTTCCAGAAAAACCTCTATCTAGGCCTGAATAAAATATATAACGCATCCGACAGAACATGTAGTCAGCCATTTAATTTTAACCACAAGATGCAAATCATCTCATCTGAATTTCTTTTTCATGGTCAACATTCAACAAGTTAACCACGTGTCTCTGCTAACTAGCCTAGATTGCGTAAGCGTAACACCAACTTGCCCATTCACATGCCCATTGTTTAATTAAATCTCGCAATATCCAATCGTGTGCTTAAATAAATACAAGCACCACAGTTTATCGAAAAAAAAAAAAAATACAAGCACCACAACAAAACATTACAACAACAAGTAACATAGTGCTGACACATTACTACATTGGATATATATAGTCAGGGACGGAGCTATGTTGAAGGGTGGGAGGCCATGGCCCCCAAAATTTTGAAAATTTTTTAAATATATGTATAATTATTTTAATGTTTTCAAAATTTAGTCTACAAAAATAAGAGTTGGCCCCCCAAGTATTTAAATTAGTTCAATGATACTTTAAAAAAAAAAATTTGGTCTAATAGTTATAGAGACAACTTTATTTTTCGCAATTCTATTTTTTATTGTAAAATGTGTTCTTATATCTGTTAAATATTTGATAAAGTTTAGCACCAAACATGTTTGAATTTATCTTTTTCAACCTGTTATGTGGCGATTAACAAGTCATTGACTCATTAAAAAAATCTTGTCACTAAAACTACACATGAAATGTCTCTTTAGTTGCCACATAATGAGTTAAAGTAAGATAGTTTCAAATATGTTTAGAGCCTAACTTGTTTTTCCAAGTTTTGGATCATTCATGTTTTTGCAAATTTCATTAGTTCAATTGAATGATTTTTTACTTACATTAGTATAAAATTTGATAATTTGTACAGAAAATGAAACTTTTTAAGAATTTCACTATGAAAATGGTAAAAATGAATTTTATTAAGTTTATGAAAGATCGCTATCAAACATAATTTTGATTGAAAATACTAAGCATTTTTGTTGTTGTTGGGTGTGTGTATATATATAACTTATCAAATAAAAAATGTGTGTATATATGTGTGTATATAATAAAAAAAACGTGTATATATGTGTATGTGGAGTTGTCTTAATAAATATATTAGTGCTGCAACTTAGCCTCCCAAACAAAAAACTTGGCTCCGCCCCTGTATATAATCTAGCTGATGATGTTAACTAAAACATAGCACTCTCTATGGGAAAGTTGTTTCACACTTCCTTATACATACTTAGTACTTATAATGCCTATACTTTTATATCAAGAGTCCACCTTTTTTTAAACAGTTCACATTTAATACATGAAGAGTGTACAAAGAGAGTGTGAAACAATCAAAGCCTTTCTCTATGAGTCTATGCTTTACATGGTTAAAATCTAAAATTTGCAATCATTCTTTTTCCTTCAGCAAATTAGTTGTAATCTTACAAGTAACAGTATGCATTATATATTTTCACTCCCCTACAAAAGAATTTGGCAAAATCTGTTGTTTCTTCCTAAACCTTAGTCCATGAGCAATTTTAATATTTAAAATTTAAAGTGATCACTTTCAGTTCATATCAAACTAAGTGATCCGTCAATAATCGTTAGATGTTATTTCATGAAATGACCACTAAAGTTTAAAGTAGTTACTTTTAGTCTCCATCAAGCTTAAAGTAGTCATTTTTTGTTCTTCTGATAATGTCTGTTAGAGGCCGTTTAATGCAATGATAACGTGATCAAACTAAAAACTAACACGTCATCACTCTGTTAGACACATTAAGAAATAAAATCAATCACTTTTAAGTTTATTAAGGACTAAAAGTGACCACTTTAAACTTACTCATGGGCTAAAGTTTAGGGACCAAGCCTAAATAAAACTACTACATATGTGATTTTGAACTCCACAAAAACAGAGCTAATTCTCCACTCTGTTCACTAATGGTAATGTCCACCAGCTTTAGGGATGTAACTGCAAGCATTAAGGCTAGAAGGTAGTACTGGTGCTCTATGTTGTGCATATGACACCTTGTTAATTTGCACCAAATATTGATTTCATTTCAGCCGAAAGCCTCGTGGCTCGTAGACGTAGCATCAATAGGTTTGATGGATAAAATCAAGGACACAGATAGCCACTTTTGCAACACTCAAGAAAGTTTTCTTCCAGAAGAACATTTTTTAGTTATTAATAAACAAAGAAGGGTTACAGGCTTGTTGATAAAAGGGTTTAAAATTGAACTAATGAGTAACACACGAACACCCCTCTATCATTACGGCTCGGCCTTTATAAGATACTGCTTCCATTTGATTATTATTATTATTATTATTTTTTTTTTTTTTTGCAACTTATTTGTGTTATTTTTAATACATTTGTGAATTAGTTTAAGTCACAAAGTAAGTTCTGAATTCAAATGTTATTATTTGTCATCTGAATCAGTGTGGATAGAAGAAATTCCTCCGTGTCTAGCTAGTACTATTGGTTCTGACGTATTTGATTAATTTCAAGTAACATAAGTTAGTAATATTTTCATCCAAAAATAAATAAAAATAAAAGTTTTTATTTGTTAACTACCAAAGTCGAAAAAATTCTCCAATATTTTGAAGGATTTTAGGCACCAAAAGCTAGTTACGTACACACCATATGACATTTCCATATAATTTGTCATAAACTCTCTTCTATTTTAACTAAAGCTAGCTAGGTACACACCATAGTGCATTTCCATAAACTTGGTCAAAAACTTTCTATTATTTTGAAGGATTTTAAGCGCCTAAAGCTAGGTACACACTATATTCAAGCGCCTAATGATCAAAATTTTGATCCGCAGAAAGATATTTTAAGATGAATTTCATTGTAGAATATAATATTATCCAACACACTTAAATATTGCATTTCCAAGATTTGTTTAAAAAAAAAAAGTTTCAATAACAAGTTCTCATCAATAATTGCGAGAGAACAAACACAATGATTATACACTTGCACCAAACCCGGAAAAGATCAATTTGCCTAGGGACTACATACATAATAATCATACCTATGATTATTAGTGTGAATGAATTTGGTGAACACACCTTTAAAGTGGATAAAGAGAGAGATGTACTAAAGACCCTATTTTATTCTAAAATTATTTAAGTTGTGGTAGGGACCCTAAAGACTTTGTATGTATGTTGGAACCTACTTATGTCACTCCAAGAACAGAGTGAAGATAAATATATTAGAAGAGATAAATTAACTTTTCTTAGTGTCCTCTACGGGGCTTTCGAATGCCCTTATAGAATTGGATATTTCTTATTGTGGTTTCTTAAAGTACATCCTACTTTGAGCCCATATGGATGATTTTTTTTTCTATCGCAAATGATACCTTACATGGTATCAAATATGTATTCAAGAAAACGAATTGGTGTGCGGATGCCTTAGTTGTTCAAAGCTTTCTTCTTAATACTTGGTGAACAAAAGAAAAAGAAAGAGAAAGGTTTGGAGAGAGAGAGGTAGGATCCCAAAAAAACTTCATCGTCGTACCTTTTCTTTACCTAATTCTACGTCCTAGTTTGCCTATGAACACACTTATTTTCATATCTAATTTTACAGTTTGTTAACTTGTTTGATTGCGAGTAATCGATGAAAAGTGGTGGATCTATATAATCAATAATGGGTAGAAAGTGGCCACAACTCACAATCACACAAATTAACAAGTTGTAAAATTAAGAGTACCATTGAGCGTCCCTATAATTATTTGTTCCTTTTGTTATTTTTGAGTGAGGCTTTTTAGCCCAAACATTCAAATTTCCTAAAAAATCAAAAAGAACATTTGGCTTCCTATAATCACAAGGGACAATCTATAATTTCCTACAAGAAATGGGGTTCAATTCAATAACACTTTTTTAACCATACTTTCGTGGGACATCATCATCATGGATACACTCACAAAAAAATTATATTAAAAGAAAATTGCCTACGTACTACATATATCATCATACCAATTATTGTTATTTTTTATTTAATAAACTCAATAAACACATCTTAGAATTTCTTTGTTTAATTTAAATGTTAGTTTATGTAAAAAATTTCAAAGCTTTACATTTTCTGAATACAGTTATACTTTTACATGGTTGATTTTTTAAATAAAATAATTCATGAAAATAAGTTAAGAGACTAATTTCATTCTAAATTTCTAATTTAGGATAATATATTTACTCATTTAGTATCCCTCAAAATCAAATATGATTTCATCAAAAAGTATCAAAAGGTTACCCAACAATATGATTTCACCAAAAGGTATAAGGTTACCCAACCAAAGTCGAAAGTCCTTCATTTTTCTTTTCTGAAAATAAACGAGTTCAATTCTCAATAAAATTTTGATAGTAAAATAAAATAAGATAGCACAATTATAATAACAAATGTTGTTTAAAATATCTTTCTGTTCCCATGCATTAAACATTGAGATTTGTTTTCATATATATATAAACAGATCATCTTTATTGTTACAACTTGTAAGATATTTGAAAATAAAATAATGCATTCAAAATTCAAATTATAAAGATTTGAATCTTGATATCTTGGAAATATAAGAAGTGTCAATCAGTTGAACTACAAAACTCTTGAATTTGAACTACAAAAATCTTGGTAAGGATTAAAGGCTCATTCCATATCAACTCTAACAGATAAGGTCAATCTAATTTTGTAGACAAGTGAGTTACACCAACCAGATTTGTATGTTTATCAAAAATTGGATGTTGTAACTTCTGCATTGCAGAACTTGACAGAGTCAGTACAGATTCTTACGGATACTAGTCAACAATGGCAATAGAGGCCTACTTCTCCAGTGAGACAACTTGCTCCAACAAATTCTACTCATCAAGAATTAGCTTTAACAACCATTCCGAAAACTGTAAGCCTTGAATTTCGTAAATTTAAGGGAGAAAATTCATTGGTTTTACAAAGCTCATCAATTCTTTTGGCTGTACAACAATCCACCCAATCAGAAATTCTCTTGACCTCATATCATATGGAGATAAAGACTTAGGGTACGTTTGGTACACTGTAATAACTCTTGTAATGGAATAGTTATTCATGTATAATATCAATTCGGTCATTTGGTTGCATTTTATTACATGGATTAGTTATTACATTGGAATAACTATTCTTTAAATTGAAAAATAACTATTCCTCTTAAAAATAGATGTAATAGCTATTCCTTAGGAGTCCAAATCTTCTATCCCACACTTCTTGCTCCACTATATACTCCACAAATAAAAACATGCCACATGTCCATCTACTTTATTAAATGCTAAATTTATGCCTTCTATTACTTCAATTTTCTAAAATAAATAAATATTAACCCATCATATTTAGGTAATTGAAATAATAGAAGGCATAAATTTAGCATTTAATAAAGTAGATGGATATGTGACATATTTTTATTTGTGGAGTATATAGTGGAGTAGGAAGAGTGGGATATAAGATTTAGACTCATTCCTTAGTGCATATAATAGATTTTAAAATTAATATATTTCCAAAAATATAAATTTTCCTTATACATCATCTTTTACAAGCTTTCCATATATAACAACCAAATTTATGAATAGTAATAGTTATTCCATTACAATGTCTTCTATTTCCAGTAATAAAAATTATTATTCCTAATGTAATTTACATTCAGTGTACCAAACGTACCCTTAGTGTGGTTCCAAGATGCTGAAGAATCAGATAGTTCACGAGTTGGGAGGCTTACATGTCAGATTTGGGGTATTAGCTTATGATGACCCAATGGAGATCTCAACTAAGTTGAGGCAAATGAGTTCTATGATAGTTACAAACACAATTTGAGACATTATACAATAGAATCAAGTGCCCTCAAAAAAGCACATATTAAGTTGTTTCTTGAGAGGATTGAAAAATGAAATTAGGTTTCAAGTGAGAATGTTGAACCCTCACAACCTGTGTGCAACATTTGATCTTGCCAAGATCCAAGAGGAGTATCTACAAGCCAGTAAGAAGGATAAATCATGGAATGAACTTTCAAGAAGTTCAATTCTTGGTCCACCACCAATAACCAAGAATGAATCTAGAGGTGCCATGTTACCTATTCAAAAATTATCTCTAGACTAGATATATTTGAATATAACAGAATACATTTAAAATATGAATCGATGCGGTATGAGAATGTTGTTTTTAAAAGAGAGCTCATGTTTATTAGCTAATCTTGAACTGATCTTAACTGCTATAATTCAATAACAAATATGAAAATAATTGCATGATATAGTGATTGACATATATATATATATATTTATATACATATAAAAGCATGTTTCATGCCTACTCAAGAATGCAAATATTGTTTTGATTAAATAAAAATGAAAATATCATTGAATTATTTTTGGGTAAAATATCATTTTCGTCCCTGAACTATCACAAAAGTTCGTTTTTCGTTCCTAAAGTTTCAAAAGTTCGTTTTTCGTCCCTAAACTTTTCCAAACGTACTGATTTTCGTCCCTTCGTCTGTTTCCATTAACTTTTGTCTTACGTGGCCTGACGGAGTGCTTATGTGGTATCTGACTTGGATTGAAATTATTTGCCACGTCAGATACCACATCAGCACTCCGTTAGGCCACATAAGACAAAAGTTAATGGAAACAGACGGAGGGACGAAAATCAATACATTTGAAAAAGTTTAGGGACGAAAATAGAACTTTTAAAACTTTAGGAACGAAAAACGAACTTTTGTGATAGTTTAGGGACGAAAATGATATTTTACCCATTTTTTTTTTCACATTCTTGATTGTGTGTCATTATTATTTTTTTTCTTTTGCTGGACTTTGTTTCAATGGTTGCAAAAGCAACAAAAATTGAGAAAGAGAAAACTATATTTCAAATCAATTTTTTTATGTAAATCTTAGAAAAATGACACTATAATTTTATTAACTTAAATAATTAATGTACCAATTAAAATAATTAATATAACAAAATAAATGTATTTATTCTATTAGTAATATTTTTAATTACTCCAACAACAGATTCAAATCCCTATCCAGATTCAAATCCCCCTATTTCTAACTACCAATGTATCCACACACAAAAAAAGTACAATAACAAGTCACATAATGTAGACACATATTATGATATAATGTAGCTAATGTTAACTAAAACATAGAGGAAAATTATTATTTCACTCTTTGTGATGTATAGCACTCCATAGTCCATACACACAATGTCCACACTTTCATAGTAGATGTTAATATTTTTTTTAAATATCCATATTTAACGCATGAAGTATGAAAAAGTGTAAAGAGCACTTCTCTATTAGTATATACTTTACATGGTTAAAATCCAGTATGCAAAGTCAATCTTTTTCAGGTTTTTCCTTTAGGAAATCAGTTGTATTGTTACAACTTACAAGTAACAACATGCATTATACATTCACCCCACTAAATAAATAATTTGGCTAATTAATTGTTTGTTCTTAAACTTTAGCATATGAGCCATTTTATTCTTTTAAATTTTTAAGTACTATCAAACTTAAAATTATCACTTTTGGTCCTTCCGTCAAGGTCCATTAGAGGCCATCTAATGGAACAATGACATAACCAAAATAAGATACACGAATCGGTCAATTGGGTCCTGAAGTTTGTGTGATAGAGTGGCTGATTTATAATCCAAATGGGGTTTTTGTTTTGCTGCTTTAGGATTGGCAAATATCCATGACAATGTGCAGACTTGAAAGAATTGCAATTATTGGTGAATTTGTAAAGTCAAAAAATCTGTCTTGAAGCTGCTTAGATTAGCTATAAGAAAGATCTTACTCGTGTATGATTATAAGAGAGAGTTGGCTTGATGGCTTCCATACCTATTGAGCTGAAAAGAAAACACACACAGAAAGGTATGACTCCTCAAACTTGTCGATATCTGGTTTCGGTCCGGGGAGATCGATCACCTGTGAACTGTGATGGCAACATATGTGTTCCTTTCTCTATGGGAAGGAAAAGAAAAGTCCAAGACACTAAGAGAAGCAAGTTTACTGTAGTTTATTGTTTCTGCATTTTTATTGTACAGAACGACTTGTAGTTCTTTGTTTCATTCTTTGTATAGTCTTTTTTTACTTGTTAGTGAGAAAGGACAGATGTCAACAGGTCATTGGTACATTAGTTTGTCAAGTTGCTTCCTTTATAATGTGGATTAGCCTCGTTTCTGTTTTGATCCCTGCTTCTTGTATATGAGAGCAGAGCGTAATTATTTTGGTTATTAACCTGAGTTTACGAATTTCCTTATCTCCTTCTTAAAGTAGAAACCTCCATTGTTGAGAGCTTTCTTCTTGATACTTGGTGAACCAGAGAAAAAGAGAGAGAAGTTTGGAGAGAGGGATGAGATCCCCGACCAAAAAAAAAAAAAAAAAACCCCTTCATTGATGTACTCTTTTTTGAATAATTATAGGTCCCACTTTTTATATCTAATTTCATAATTTGCTGACTTGTAAGACCGTGAGTAATTGACAAAAAGTAGTTAATTTATATAATCAATGGTGGAGAGAAAGTGTTCATCACTCATAAACGTACAAATCAATAAGTTGTGAAATTAAAAATACCATTGAGTGTGTGCCTATAATTATTTGGTGCTTATGTAATGTTTGAGTGATGCTTTTTAGCCAAAACATTCAAATTTCCTAAAAAAATCAAAAGAACAATTGGCTTCCTATAGTCACAAGGGACAATCTATAATGTCCTACAAAATGGGTTCTATTTAATACTGCTTCCATAATCATACTTTCGTGGGACATCATCATCATAGATACACTCACAAAATTATATTAAAAGAAAATCGCCTAGGTACTACATATATCATCATATCAATCAATGTTATTTAATAAACTCAATAAATCTTTGAATTTGTTTGTTTTAGTTTAAAATGTTAGTTTGTGTAGTTTTTTTAAAGCTTTACGTTTTCTATATATAGTTATACTTTTACGTAGTTGATTTTTAAATAAAATAAAAGAAAAAATTTAGCTACAAAATTTATTGTAGTTTAATATTACAACTTTACTCAATATTGTTAACATTACTACATATTTCAAAAATCAAACCGTTAAATTACATGTTCTTTATGTCTCTCAAGCTAGATATGAGCAAAGCTTATGATCGGGTGGAATGGTCTTTTTTTAAAAATGTTATGTTGCAGATGGGTTTTGACGAGCGGTGGGTGGCTCTTATTATGGAATGTATCACTACAATGACATACTCCATCTTGATTAATGGAGAGCCGATGGGTACCATCAAACCAAGTAGGGGTATTCTCCAAGGTGACACACTTTCACCTTATCTCTTTTTGGTGTGCTCAGAGGGTCTTCATAGAATGATCCAAAAAGCGGCATGCAATGGTGATATCAATGGTGTATCAATTTGTCGTAATGGTCCAAAGTTGACTCACTTATTCTTTGCAGATGATAGCCTGTTGTTTTGTAGGGCTACTATCCAGGAATGTCAAAAGGTGATGGAGATTCTTGCTGCCTATGAGAGGGTCTCGGGGCAACGATTGAATAGAAGTAAGACTGCTCTCTTTTTTAGCAAATCTATGCCTCAAGACCAACAAAATCAGATTATGGCTGAACTTGGGGTGTTGGAGTTGAAACAATATGAAGAGTATTTGGGATTACCGGCCATGGTGGGAAGAAATAAACAAGCTAGCTTTGGGAAAATAAAACAAAGGGTATGGAAGAGACTGCAGGGGTGGGAAGGTAAACTCTTGTCTCAAGCGGGACGAGAAGTTCTTATTAAATTAGTGATTCAAGCAATCCCCACGTACACGATGAGTTGTTTCAAACTACCGGTTACTTTGTGCCATGAAATTGAGACAACGGTTAGAAAATTTTGGTGGGGTCAAAGGGAAGATAGGAGGAAAGTACATTGGGTAAGATGGGATGATTTGTGTAGACATAAAAACTAAGAGGGGATGGGGTTTAAGGACCTCACTTTGTTTAATGAGGCTGTGCTTGCCAAATTAGCTTAGAGACTCCTTCATGATGATAACTCCCTCTTCTATAGGGTCTTCAAGGCTCGCTTCTTTCCCACAGGAACCATTCTTGAAGCAAAGGAGTCAGCTTCGGCCTCATATGCATGGAAGAGCATCCTTAAGGGTCGTGAGGTCATTCAAAAGGGGGCACTTTGGAGGGTGGGTGATGGGCAGCACATACGGATATGGGGTGATAATTGGCTTCCCCTAAAGAGTAAGGCCAAAGTCACATCTCCTCAGATTTTCGGGCAGGTGAATACATCGGTGGTAGCTCTGATTACTGAGTCTACGAGGAGTTGGCGAAGTGATGTTGTTGATCACATTTTCGAACCAGCAGAAGCAGCAGTCATCAATGGCATCCCACTGTGTTCCTTCAGTCAAAAAGACAAGCTCATTTGGCCTTTCACCCCATCAGGTCAATATACAGTGAAGTCGGGGTACCGTATCTTGTATAAAGGTAGTGCATCGGTCCACTTAACAACAGAAGATTTAGCTTTTTGGAAGAAGATTTGGGGTCTTGAAGTCCCTAACAAAGTGAAAAACTTCGTTTGGCCAGCATACAAGGAAGCTCTCCCAACAAAACCTAACTTGTATCGCAGGAAGATTGCCCAAGATGCCCTCTATGAGAGCTATAAGGTGCGGTCTGAGGATGGCTCACACTCTATTTTCTTTTGTTCTGATGTGCAGGTAGCCTGGAGGTTTGATCCGCAATGGAGCTAGCTTTCGACTTTGGAAGGCCAGTCTATGAAGGACATATTCAATTTTGCCTTATCAAAAAACAAAGACCCAGAGTTGCTAGCGTTTATGGGGTGGGCGATTTGGAACCGTCGAAATTAGATTCGTTTCAACGAAGTAACGTTCCCTTTGAATCAAATTTTCAATTTATCAAAGGAGAGGAAAGCTGAGTTTCAAGGCATTAGACCATCCATCCTGAAGCTGGTACACAGAAACCATGTCCGTTGGAGACCACCAAATACAAATGAGATAAAGGTAAACTATGATGGCGCAATTTTCTTAGAAGAGGGTAAAGCTAGACTGGGAGTGGTGGTACGCAACTCGGATGGCGTAGTAATCGCTTCACTGTCACAACAAATACCTTTGCCAGCAACTGTTACTCAAGTAGAAGCACTGGCAACAAGGAGAGCAACTGAATTTGCAGTGGAACTTGGCATCACTTTAGCGGTGTTAGAGGGAGATTCAGACATCATTCATAAGGAATTGATTGGCACAGAACCATCCCTAGCTTTACATGGTCACATAATTCATGATGTTAAACAGTTGGCTTCTCATTTGCTTGTGTACACTTTGTTCATGTTCGTAGACAAGGAAATAATGTCGCCCACGCTTTGGCAAGATGGGCAATTAACTCGCCCGATTTAAATGTTTGGATGGAAAATGTACCACCAAACATCCTTCATGTAGTTCAGGCTGATTAGCCTCTATTGATTAATATAAGGAAGTATTTCATTCTAAAAAAAAAGAAGATATTATTTACTATGAGATCTTTTAGATTATATTTTATGAATAATTTTAAATTACAAAAACTTGCAATTTAAATAATTAGTTGATGACATAGTTATTAATTTTTAATTTTTTAGAAATTTTGCAAGAATAGAGGATATAAGAAGAAAATGTAATCTAACGGTAGATTTATCAAAATTCACCTCTAATAAAAAGATATTGAGTAAGGTTGTAATCTTAAGCTACAACCAATTTTGTAACTAAAATTTGTCCTAAAATAAATTCATGAAAATAAGTAAAGAGATTAATTTCATTCTAAATTTCTAATTTAGGATAATATATTTTCTCTTTTTTTATGCCGATAATATATTTACTTATTTAGTATCCCTCGAATTCACATATGATTTCATGATTTTCATCAAAAGTATGAATATCCTTCATTTTTCTTTTCTTTTCTTTTTCTTTATTGAACCTAAATTGGGATTTTTTTTTTTTTTTTTTGGAGAAAGAGAGATTTATTTTCATATATATATAAGCAGATTAGTTACAGATAAGATATTTGAATACAATAGAATACATTCAAAATACGAATTACAGGTGACAGAAAAATTTTCAAAGTTTAATTTTCCCATATATAATCAAATAGCAAGTATTTCGGATATAGTGGTATTTGATCAGTTTTGGATTTAAATCTGGGCCAAATTTTGAGTTCTCTCTTTTTTTGCATTTATTCTCTAATTTTCCTCTTCAGCCCTAAAGATGCCCTATCAAAATCCCATGTAACAAAACAGGGAAAAGAAAAGGTAAAATCCCTTTACAATAGAATTTGTGTTGCTAAACATACTTGCAATCTGAAACAGAATATAAAAATGCAAATTAAAAAAAATAAATCCCTCCAACAAAAAGCAAAGTAAATTAATCTGACCTACTTTTTTTTATAGAAAAAAGAAACTCATGAACAAGAAAGCATCCAAGAATTTACTTTTACCCCAATCAAAATCCAAAATGGAAACCATTAAAGCACCCTATGATTGGGCTTAACAAAAATTACACATAAAGCCTGACCCAGCTGACATTTCTGCAACAAAGAGCCCAGTAGATTCACTTCACTCTTACTTAACAAAAATAGAAACAGGAAAAAAAAAAGTAGATTCACTCTTAAATACATTACCACATAAAAAAGTTACAGTCCAAAAAGTCGCTTACAAACTTTAAGGATCTTGCCTCCCTTGTACTTCTTCTTCCCAGATCTTCTTGTCCCCTTACTATTGTCCCCAACTTCTTCATCATCATCATATTCATAATCATCAATAGGAGATACTAATGCCACAGACTGATCATGGATCCTACCATACCTCTCTGAAACTGATGAAGATCTTGTCATTGAGAATGCTCTTTTCACTGCAGACTGAAATCCAGCTGTAGTTGAAGAAACTGAGAGACTTTTTCTCAGTACCATACCAAAGCTCCCTCCATTGCCATATTCTTCATCTTGTAAAGACTCTTGGGTTGTTTTGCTGTACTCGGTGTTGGTACCTTTGATCTGATTGCTTTCTTGGGCTTTAGATGTGTGGTCTGAGTCAGTGTTTTTTGTAGGTTTTTTTGGGGTTTGAGGGAATGAAGAAACATTATCAGCTGAAAAATCTACTGATCTTGATTTGGGGTTGTGGGCGTTAATGATTTTGATCTTTGCATAACCATTCATCTTCTTTTTTCTTCTTCTTCTTTTTTAGGTGGAGCAATGTCTATGCTAGTATTGAGAACTTAGAATCAGAGGTACAGCTTGGAGAAAGTGGAAAAGGGTTATATATATATGCAAAAGACTGATGAGGGCCCAATGAGGAGGGCCAATGATAGGATTTTGTGAGATGAAAAGGGTTAGAAAGTAAAGACAAGCTGTGGATGAATACTGGTAGATTTGGATGTGGGGATAAAAAATGAAGTTTCCAGATATGGACATGTAAAATGTAAAATGTTCGTATTATATATTGAAAATCCTTTTGAGCATTTCACATTATTATACAGTTTATACTCGCAAATTTTATCTTACCACACACGTCCATTTTCTTTAGTTTTAAAGTAACCAAAGTTTCTCTAAAAAAAAAAGTTTTAAATGAAAAAAAAAAAAATCAAATATATGATATGTTGCAATTGGTGAAATATAACTATAAAGTCAAATACGAAGAATACAATACATGATTTTTATTTGTAAAGAGAGTGAGGATATAAGGGTCCTAGCATTTTTTCTTATATATATAAATGCAATAGGATTTAAAAGCTATAACATCTACTTTATGATGAGTTTATCAAACATAGAAATTGTAACTCTAAATGATTTTTTCCCCTAAGAATAAGATAGGAAAGTAAACTCATAAACTCCATGCGATTCATGCATTTTTTTCCCCTTTAATTTTGTGATAAAACAATAATATGATTATTTTTTTATATAATTTAATAGTATAATGGAAGAAAGAGATTTAAAATCTTAATCATTTTTTTAAATAAAAAAAGAGCATATTATGTCGTTAAATTACAAAACTCTATAATGAAATTTTATTTTAATTCAACATTCTTGTAAAATAATATTGAATATTTGACAATACATTAATTACCTTGCTAAAAAAAAATTTAAGAGTTAAAAAACATGAAAATCTTGTGATAGATCATGTTTATCTAAGGATTATATCCATTGTAATTGACAAGGAATGGCCGTCCTTATCATTGTTAGCAATCCAAGCCCTAAATAATGAGAGTAATAGTGATTTTCATACGGCAATTAATAGTCAGAGATGCAGACCTCATGTAGGATAATAACACAACCTTTTGATGAGAGAGGAAGGATGTGAATGAGTGGTCCAAAATATAGGGCAAAAGAGAATGTCATATCGTTGATAATTTGACCAATTAAAGGCACTGAATGTGTCTCTAGGACCCATGATTAAGAGTACTGTCCTTCACAAAATTGGTGGCCAAACTCAATTGTTGTTTTTAGAAAATATATGATTCCTTATTAAAGTGTAGTAATCTTGAAGTTGATGGCCAAACTAACATGTTTTTATAGAAAATGTAAATATGCCAAACTCCAAAAAATAGAAATTAGTATGAAATTGACTGAACATTTTTCCTTGTCTTGATTAGAATGAGTGGGGAGGAGATTTAAACTCAACTTCTTTTCGCTGTATTTCTATTATTACAAATAGTAACACTATTATTACACACTGTAACACAGTTTCAGTTAAAATTGTAAAAAATATGATTTCACGTAAAGTGTGTATTAAATCTTCATTTAGTCAAAAGTAAGTAAATAAATAAATAAAATTGCTTTTTTTTTTTTGACTTAAAAGTTAAAACTAATAAAGTAATGAGTCATAATGCACGTGTCCTTGCTTAGATTATGCGTCACATCACATGTGGCAAATAAAGGGCGTGACTTTCTCTATTTGAATCTTTGAATGTTCAATTATACGACCAATCAAAGGAAAAGGTTCCACTGAATAAAGTTGTTTATAGAAAATTTGAATTCTGGTTTGCCCAACAAAGAATGCATGCACATCTTGAACTTGAAGGGGTTCATTTTCACACGTTGTGGCACGTGTGCTGCATTTAGAAAACGTGGTAACAGGATTTGTTAAGTGCCAAATTCATTTTTCAAGCAAGGATGCAAAGCCAGCAGGCACCGGCAACAATGAATGTATATGTGGGTGTGATGAATTAGATTGTATGGAATTGTGATGAGGATTCTGATTAGGGATTGTGCTCCACTCTTGATTCACCAAAATTAGCAACCGAAAAGATTTGAAAAGAAACCTACTAATCACTTCGAGGATGAACCAATGAGGTTAGTCAAGGGGTTTTGACGATTAAATTAGAGAGTATTTCAGAGAAGAAAATAATAGAGTTTTAGGAATGTATTTTGTGCGTACTGTTATCTGTAATCTCTCTCCGAAATCTAGAATAGGCCTAACATTTCATCGTTCTCTAAATAGGCTGAGAAGAGATAGGGATGAGTTGTTATCCTTTGTAGAAGGGCGAATCTTATCAAATAGCATCAACTAATATGATTAATGGTAAATGAGTGCAAAAAATGCTAAATCGAGAGACAATGAGTTTTGTAGACAGTAGACACTTATATTTAGGTGATTGTACTGGTGGACAGCTTACCATAGCAACTACGTTGCCCCAAGCTTGGCCCTCAGTGGCTGTTAACCAAGTTGACCACTAATAATATAAGTTGATTTTGTGTCAAATCTACTTTGTGGTAATAGTTTGTGAATAAAGACTATTCTTTTTTTTTTTTTTTGGTCAAAAAAGGCTACTTATATATTAGACACAACAAGTCTATTACAAAAAATGTTAGCTTTGTCACTAGCTAACAAAAACTCCACCACAGGCGGTGGTTCCACAAAAACTACAGAAGAAAAATTACGTCTAACCCCTACTCTAGCTAAAGCATCCACGTAATGAATAAAGACTATTCATTGTGGATAAAAAGTGACTATAATTTATGAATAGTGAACACCAATAATTTCAAATCCCACCATATATTAACATAATAATAATAAAAAAATTAACTTCAAACATATTTGAAGCTATATTAAATAATATACAGTTTTATAATTTCTTATGTAATGGGTTAGAAAAAATAGCTTCAAACAATTTTAAGGCCAAACTTGGTCAAGAATTAAGCTTTATGATAGTTGTTAACTTTTTTTTTTTTTTTTTTTTTTGAGAGAAGGTGATAGTTGTTAACTTGGTATCATTAAAAACACATGTAATTTATTTCCTAAAAGAAAACACATGTAATTTATGTAAATAATAAATACTATTTGCAAGGCAATGAATGTAAGGAATTTCTCCAACCGACTTAGACTTTAATAATGTTCGTTATTAATGTTATTAATTAACTAATTATTATTTCAAACTCCGGTCAAACCTAATTACTCTCTGAAATGAAATATCCCATAACTCTCTCTCACCAAACTCACTTCACTCACCGTCATTCACAACTCGTGCTTTTTTTCACAAATCTCTCTCTCTCTCTCTCTCTCTCTCTCTCTCTCTCTCTCTCTGAGATATTAGGGTTTTTCTCTCTCTAAAACCGTCACGAAATTCCAGTCCCTCGAGCTAGGTTCTCGAAGATTCTTCGCATCGCAATCTCTGAAGTTCCGGATCGAAGAGAGAGCTTCGTCTTCGACCGAACTCTGTGCGAGCTTTACTCAAAATTTTTTTTTTTTCTGAGCTCAGCGTTTGCAGCTGAGAATTCGCGGTGAGAACGGATTAAGGTACCGATTCAATCACACGCATGAAAAAAAAATGTACGAAATTTGCTTGCATTTTGAGCTAAATTAGCTCGTGCTTGGTTGCGTAGAAGAGTTTAGATCTGATTTATGCGTTGTAAAATGTGGGGAATTTACTTAGTTTGAGCTAAATATGCGATTTTTGAGATTTTCAGAGAGAGAGAATTGAGGTTCTGATTCAATCATACGCATGAAAAAATGTTTGGAATTTGCTTAAATTTTGAGCTAAATTTGCATGTTCTTGATTGTGTAGAAGAGTTTAGATCTGATTTACTTCGTTTGAGCTAAATATGCGATTTTTAAGATTTACAGAGAGAAAGGACTGAGGTTCTGATTCAATCCTACGCATGAAAAAAAATGTTCGAAATTTCCTTGAGTTTTGAGCTAAATTTGCATGTTCTTGACTGTATAGAAGAGTTTAAATCTGATTTACGTGTTATAAATGTGTGAAATTTGCATAGTTTGGGCTAAATATGTGATATTTGAACTATGCATGCAATTTGGATCTGCTTTTTTTTGTAAGAATTTTGCATAATTGGAGCTGACTATGAAAGTTTAAGCTTTCTGGAGAGTTTGGATCTGCTTCTCTTGTGAAACTTGTATGAAATTTGCAAAATTTGAGCTAGATTTTAATGTTTTGAACTCTGATGTATGGTTTTGATACTGTTTTAATGTTGAAAAATGGTTTACATTTGTGTTATTGGAGCTGAATAAGTTGGTTTAAGATTTATGCAGAGTTTTGGGTACTTTTTTGTTGTGTGTGGAAACTGTGTGAAAGATTTTAATTGATGCTATTGCTAAGTAAGCGAACTGTGAACCATATGTAGAGTTTTCATCTGGTTTGGGTGAAGAAGAGTGATGATAGAGAAATGGCGTTAAAGGTTCCAGCTCCTGAAGCTGCTGAGATTGCAATTGGGTCCATTGGGCGTGGGTACGATATATCAGTAGATCTAAGGCTTAAGTACTGCAAAGGGGATTCAAAGGAGTCCCGGTTGATTGAGATTGATGAAGATGAGGGTTGCGAGATTGTTTTGCCTGGTGGGATTTTTATCCCAAAAGTCTCCAAATCAATCAAATGCGATAAAGGGGAACGCACGCGGTTCAAGTCAGATGCTCTATCTTTCCAACAGGTGTTGTTTCTTTACCAACTTCTTGATAAGTATGTAGCATTATTGTTGACCTAGTTAATTCAGAATCTGTTACATCACTTCTTTGCCTTGTTGTCCAAAAGATATTCTCATAAGATCTTTAATGGTAGTACTACGACACCAATGCCTTGTGAAGGGGAGTGTTAAATGATTAATTATTCTACTTCATCAGCTCAAAATTTTGGGAGTTGTGGTAATTTATAAAATTTGAGGGTGAGCCTTTTAAACTACTACAAATTTCTTATCATGACTTGTGTTGGGCCAGGAGGACACAGAAAAAGGCAAGTAAAATTATCCAATGAAGCTATCCCTTAGAAAACTTATTAAGCATGATCATTAGATGGATCATGGATGCATGTTTCTTTCTTGTCTATTGGAATATATATTATAACTTGTAATTAGTTTTTGTAATTAATGATGAGGAACCTTGGTCCCAATTAGTGAGGCTGGGCCAAACCGCAGATGGAAACTCTTTGAGAATGTATCAAAATCATGTAATTATTCTAGAAAAATGGTATAAAATTCCATGTTTTACTTTACTTCCTCACACATTCAGGTTTTACCTGATATTTTTCAGATTTTGAAGCCTGATTATATTATTACCAAAATCTAAATTTGTCAGTGAGCTTGATATTGTACACTCCTAAAGGTTAAGAGTTCGCCAACTTAGATTGGGATTCTGATAATGATAATGGAAAAAGGACCTGTAGAAGTCACTGTTAGGGTAAACTAATCTCGATATGGATTATTAGCCCATTTACTTAATTTTTGGGACAAAGTTTACTGTCAGGCACTTCAAAATTTAAAAACATCAGGCTAATAAAATAATTACTTCATACTAAGTAATGTACTTATAGCATGACAATGTTAACACACACGGGAAAGAACAGTAGATAGCTCAATTCATATTAACCAGTCCCTTTTCAACTTTAGTGCAAAATCCTGACCTCATTATTGCCTGTGATTCTGATTGGTTGCGTTTGGGATTCGATTAATATTTAAAAAATATTTTTAATGATGAGGATTTTTCGGATTGCATACTGTTTACTACATCAATTATTAGTTGTCTCCACAAAATATTTTTGTATCTTCATTTATGTGTATTTGTCTAACAATAATAATGATAAAGTATAACAAATTTCTTATCAATTTTAAGGTCTCTTGACATCACTTGCTTTCACTATGTTCCCCAGATGTCAGAGCAGTTCAACCAGGAAATGAATTTGACTGGCAAAATTCCTTCGGGCCTCTTCAATACCATGTTCGAATTCTCAGGTAGTTGGCAGAAAGATGCAGCCAACACTAAGACCCTTGCTTTTGATGGGGTGTTCATCACGCTATATACAGTTGCATTGGAGAAATCTCAGATGGTACTCTGTGATCATGTTAAGAAAGCAGTCCCTTCATCATGGGAACCTGCTGCACTGGCAAGGTGAAATATAGAGTTTCCCTAAATGTGTTTTCAACTGAGCAATGGCATTGTGGTTGTTCTGATGCCAAGCTCAATCTTGACAGCTTTTCTGTCTGTGAGAACTAGTGTTTGATTTCTAGTCGTTCAGGATGAAACTATTGTATTATCTGTGGTGCAACTATATTCTTAGGAAAGTGTTTTTTTTTTGGATAATTCAATAGCTGGGGGAGGGGGGGGATTTGAACCCTGAACGTTTCCATTGGAAACACGAGGAAGTGCCAGTTGAGCTATGAGGCTCTTGGCTGGGTAAGAGTTCTAAAAAATGTTTGGAAAGGAAACAAAACAGCATTAAATAATAACCGTGGTCCAATATGTGTGATCTTAATACATAGTGTCCAAATATTCTATATATTTTTTCCTGTGTGCTTTTCCTTTACCTTTTGGTTGTGGTCTTTACAATGCCAAAACCAAAAATGCATAAATATGTTTTACAGTATATTTTCCTTTGTTAGGAGAAATCTCAATGAAGTTACTCATTGTTTTCCTTTCTAGAAATTTGTTTCGTCTTCATGAACTGTTTAAAAAGCATGTCTGTCCAGCATCCATAGACCGTTAGAACAACTTTGCAGCTCCCTCTCTCCTCGATAGTGATTATGAAGGATATTCAGCATGGGCAAAATTTCATTAGTATCATCTTAAGCAGGAGATTGTTGTACCATATGCCTGTCCTGAGTGTTTATTTGTAACAAGTTGATGATTGGTTTTGGTTGGTCTCAATAACATGGAGGAATAAAGAAAATTTTCTTTTTGGATTTATGCCATCTTGAAAAGTTCTTCTGAAATAATAAGAAACCATATATTTATCCATATGTAGTAGATTGCATGATCAACTATTATTTCATGAAAAAATCAATGAGGTCTGTTAAGTGTTATCTCAGAACTCTCCCATTAAAAAAAAAAGAAAAAAGAAGTTGACTGACCCACCTGTTCAAAAACAACCCAAAATTGTTTTTATTTTTATTTTTTATAATTATTATTATATTTAAAATTTTTTAAAATTTAATCTTTTTAAAAATAAATATTTTACTGCCCTTAATATTTTTAAATTTTCTGGAGCTTCATTTTCAGTGGAGAGAGAGAGAACTATTTCATTGAAAACCATCTCTTGCTGAAACAGAACTTTTGGGTTGTGTTTTAAAATTAAAGTTTCCAATATATTTCATGCTGGACTTTTTGAATTAGTATCAATTCAAGTTCAAATTTCACTTTTCACCTTTGTGGATTTGTAGTTGCTTGCAAGCAAGAGGTTATATGAGTAATCAATTTGCTCCATCACCTTTTTTACCTTAGCATTTTTTGACATGATGCTGTCACTATAATAACAAGTTCAATGTACATCACACATTATCTATGCTTATTTATATTTGATCTTATACACCAAATGCTAGTACGTGGACTGAGTTTTTTATTTTTATCTTTTTTCATCATTCCAGATTTATTGAGACATTTGGTACCCATATTATTGTTGGAGTGAAGATGGGAGGGAAGGATGTAATATATATGAAGCAGCAGCATTCATCAACTCTTCAACCTGCTGATGTGCAAAAAAGATTGAAAGAGATGGCAGATAAAAGGTTTTTAGATTCAAATGGGCAAAATGGCATGGCTATGGAACAAGTTTACCAGAATGAAAAGGTTTGTGACAATTTTTCTCATGCTAGTAATTTTAATTCTAAATTTTATGTTTGAGCATTTGAATTGTTATATTGTATTGTTAAATCATTTGTATTTCCTTAGATCCCCAGAATTTTATTTATGACCGTTATTCTGTATAAAGATTTAGGATTGTTGCTAAGATTTATGAAGAGAATTTCTTTCTTTCTTAGATCTTAGTTTTGCATTTTGTTCTCATTTGAGATGCTTGCTTTTATACTACTTGTATACAAGGTTGTAGTCCTTTCTGTGAAACTTTAATAAACTAAATAAAAATTATTCAGATGATTTCTTAGGGTGTCCCACTTCTCATGCTTAGGCAATAAACAAGTTTATCTTAGTCCAAAATGCTTGATTATTCAATTCTCTTTCCACAAAATAGGCTTCGATGAGATGAAATCTCTTTGACTAATAATCACTGGACACAAGTTCATTGCTAACAATAAATTGGAATGGCAGTGTATCTTTCACATGTAGAATGATCATCAGTACAGCAAGAGGGGGGGAGGGGGGGGGGGGGGGGAGGAGGCTTGCGAATTATGTATATAAATATGGATATTCATCTTCATAACATAGAATCATTTTTGGATATTGGAGTTTGGTCTTTGTTGCTTTGTGCTCATGTACATTGTTTGTCGTGTGGCTAGGATTTTTCTGTTTGACATTTGAAATCCTACTAATAAGTTGGTAATGTGGTTTGATTCATTTGCAAACTACTTTTTGAACCATTTAGGGGAGTGAAACAGGATTATTTTGTAGATTTCTCATTTAAGGTGTCTTATCTAATCATTTTTGTTTCAGTTTGAAATCAGGGAGCAGCGGCTGAGGTTTGTAGGCATCAGTCCATCAAGTTCTTATTCACACAAGGAGGTGTGTTATTTTATACCGTTCTTAATAGCCTAGTTGAAAGAACTCTGATGAAGGGTTCAAAAACGATATTATTTTTGATATTGTACAAATTTGTTGAATTAGTTTAATTTCAGGATATTGTAAGCATATGCAAGAGGAGAGGTGGAGGTGATAATAGACACCTACCTCATAATGATTGGTTGCAAACTGTCCAGTCTCAGCCTGAAGTGATCTCAATGTCCTTCATCCCAATTACGTCTCTATTGAATGGAATACCGGGGAGTGGATTCTTGAGCCATGCCATAAATCTTTATTTACGATGTGAGCATTATCCTTCCTATGTTTGCATATATATTGCATTAATGCTTTTTAGATGAATCTCATCATTCCATGTCATTTCTCTGGTATTCATAACACCAACCTCTATTGAAAGTTGAAACTATTAGAAAAGCAAGCATTGTATATATAAATGATTAATAGTATTATTGCTACTGTAGTTTTCTTGTACATAACACACATCCAGGAAAAAATTACATAGGTAGGTCTCTCTGCTGTATCTTGTTCCTACCTTAACTTTTTAACATAGTCTTGCTTTGACCTTTAACCTTGGAAAGGCCTTTGGTTTTCAAAAACAGAATAGGCAGAGAAATTGAGAACTGGCATTAAGAAATTTTATTTTGTATTCTTTAAAGCCCTTTAGACCAATATTTACAAGTTATAAATGATAATATTTGTAACAAGGGAGATTTAAGCTACTGTATAAAATTTTAGGAATTTATTTTTTCTGTTGAATTTGGACTCTCAATCAAATATTCCTGAGAACATATTTGGCTTAGACATATGTGTTGTCGATTGGTTCAACATGTTGGTGAAGTGCAACAGAATGAACCAGAAAAGGGGTGATTATTATTATTTTTTTTAAACAAATTTTTTTTTTTGGATAGGTGGGGAAAAATTATATGAAAATAAATTATATATCAGAAGAAATGTTCTCTCTGATGAATCTTTACACATCTTACCATAGAAGCATTTTTTTGGCCAGAAGCAACACTGAAAGGCACTTTTTTTTTCTTTTTTTTTTTGAGAAGAAAAAGGCACGTTAATCCTTTATGCTGTCCCATTATTGAGCAAGGCATAATAATTTCATTATTGTTAACCATTCTTGGAGTGAAGTCTACCTCTCAAAACTTCTTTGGTGGAACCCTACATATAGGTTGTGAAGAAAATGCTTACAGATGGTTTCTACAAACACTTTTACTTGAACGAGAAATTCATTGCAGTTCTTTTATTAAGTTGAACAATTATGTTTTCGGTTGACAATTGACAGTTTACATTTTGATTTGCAACTGACACGCAATGATACAAATGTACAGTAAATTCTGCCTTTCAAATATATGTGATAGTTTCAATTACCTAGTTTTATCCTCTGGCGTCTGTTCTTGCAGATAAACCTCCAATTGAGGAGCTCCACCAATTTTTGGAATTTCAGCTGCCCAGGCAGTGGGCACCTGTGTTCAGTGATCTTCCGCTTGGTCCACAACGGAAACAACAGAGCAATGCATCTTTGCAGTTTAGCTTTTTGGGCCCCAAGCTTTATGTGAACACCTTACCGGTAATGCATTTGAAAGTTTTCTTGTTTTCTGTTGGATGCATTTGAAAATTTGATTATAAAGGTGTTATGCTCATAGGTTTCATGCCATCTATCTTCTTTCAGGAAGTACATATTTTTTGCAATATGATTCCCTCCAACTTTGAGTTCCAAGTTGTAATTATCTTTAAATCCAAGAAAAGAAATAAATTTGGATCGTTGTCTTGTTTGATAATAAAGTAGTACGGTTATAGATAATCCATATTACTCTCTACTTGGTTAGAAACAAGTCCTACACTTCCCCATAGCAATAAATGACTTTGTTCTGAGATTTCTTTTTCAGAGAGAATGCTGTCTAGTCTTAATTGACCTCTTTCATTTATTACTTCATATTTAGCATGTAACGTACTGACAATAAAATGAGTATTTGGGATGCTTTCATTTGTTTTCTGCTGAATTGTAACTAGTTTTTTTATTTATTGCATGGTAGGTTGATGTAGGTAAGAGGCCAGTGACTGGTCTCCGCCTTTATCTAGAAGGTAAAAGGAGTAATCGTCTGGCTATCCACTTGCAACACCTCTCATCTCTTCCCAAAATCTTCCAACTTGAAGATGATCCCAGTGGAAACTTCCGCCAAGAGTCCAATGATCGTAAATACTATGAGAAAGTTCAATGGAAGAACTTCTCTCATATCTGCACTGCTCCTGTGGAGTCCGATGAGGATCTTTCAATAGTAACTGGAGCCCAATTACAGGTTGAAAACTATGGGTTTAAAAAAATTCTCTTCCTGAGACTCCGTTTCTCGAATGTTTTGGGAGCTACAGTTGTGAAACATCCTGAGTGGGATGGATCTCCAGGGTTGGCTCCTAAATCTGGACTTATTTCAACACTAATCAGCCATCATTTCACAACAGTTCAGAAGCCACCTCCGCGGCCAGCTGATGTGAATATAAACTCTGCCATTTACCCAGGAGGCCCTCCAGTACCCATCCAAGCTCCCAAGCTTCTGAAATTTGTTGATACGACAGAAATGACAAGGGGGCCACAAGAAACTCCCGGCTATTGGGTTGTCTCTGGGGCTAGACTTGTTGTGGAGAAGGGAAGGATTTCGCTCAGGGTTAAATATTCTTTATTGACTGTTATATTACCTGATGATGATGATGATGATGATGTGGAGGAGCTATAGCTGATTCTTTTGTTCTTTTCGGTTTTTTGCCTTTTTGGGCTTCCCTTGAAAAGCCTAAAAAGGGATTGGGATTCAAAGGTGGATAAAATGAAAAGATTGAGATTTAGAGATGGAGTTACAGTGAAACATAGGTAGTATCAAGTATGTATTGAAACCAAAATCATTTATTGTGAGAATAGATGGAGTTCAAGAGAAGTGAGGCGGAGGGGTTAAAGCGTGAAAGTTGAAAGTCGACAGGTGAGGTCGCTGTTGTATCAATCTGTATTTGTCTTAATTTTTCCACCTATGATGTGAGTTGGCTTTTCAATCTAGATTCGTACTGCAATATAGCAGTGGCGTTATAACATGCTTAACAGCTCAATGTTCAATCTTGGCTGTTGCAGAAGTTGCTGGCATTGGTGTTCATTGAGTCTGTTAAAGCCCAGGTTCGTGCGGGTAGGTTTGTTAAAATGAAAGAAAAAAAAAAAAAAAATGTAAAAATCACCAATCAATGTGGATAGCACTGAACAAAATAGAATTTTTGTCGAAGGGTCACATTTAGCTTTGCAAGGTCTCTATTTTTGGTTGCTAGATAAGGAGGGGATTCAAAGCCCATTCATGGTCACTGTCCTATACTAAGAAGGAGGTGGATATGATGCCACTTAGGCCTTTTATTTTTTTGGTTCGATCCTCTCACCCTAAAACATGGACAGGCGCAAAAGGAGACAGGTAGCAAGGTCCCCTCTCTTCTTTAGGATCAATTAAATGTCTTCAGGACGACGCTTGTTTTGCTCGATAATGTTAGAACAAGCATCTTTGATGGTTGCATCAACATCAACCGCTTTCCGACCCTTTATCTCTTTTTGGATAAGGGTGCCTGCTTCCACTGTAACTTCAATTTCAATATTATGGGCTTTGGTTCTTGTGCTCTGCCATAGAGAGTGACGACTTCCGAGAAAGCTGTTTTAGTCAGAACAGAAAGAATAGTATCTATAAGCTCTACCCTACACAGATTAAGATAGAACCTTCTCCTTAAAGCCACTCTTTAAATCCAAGCAGTTTTCACCTTGAAAAAGTTTAGAAATGTATATATTTAACACCACTTTAATATATGCCAAGAGCCGATTATACTTTCTAGTGTTTTCAACGTAAATGTTTGGGTTCAAATCTTACATCCCTTATGAAATTATAAAAAAGAATCACTTTGATATGCATGCCATATCCAGAGACATAGATTCTATATACTTGTAAGAGCAGTATTGTATATACTATAATCTTTTTGCACCATACACTAAAAGCCATTTACATTTGTAATAGCCATTTGCAACTCGACATTTCTTGCCATGGCTTATTCTTGATGAGAGTTTGTGAACAAAAAATTTGTATCACAATTTTTGCCAAAATTTTGATGTAATTAACTATGAGTAGTAGAGAAAAAATAGTGGATTTATGTGAAAGTGATTGTCTATCACTCTGACTCATTGTTGATCACATCAGTCACAAAAGTTGTGTTCACAAAAAAACTTGTACTTGATATGTGGCTGACATACTAGATGTATGCTACACACAAAATGCAAACTATACATGCGCCATTTAATTTCATCATATTGGCTCTTCATTTTGTTATGGATCACTCAACGTTCCAAAGGTATTAAAGGCAAAGGCAAAACATCCAAACTAATGAGAAGAAGACCCAGGACGTAGACATGAGGACGAATTCTCATTTCTCAGAAGGTTTGTTAAACCCTGCAGGATAGCGAATTCTCGCTGAGAAGAAGACCCAGGACGTAGACATGAGGACGAATTCTCATTTCTCAGAAGGTTTGTTAAACCCTGCAGGATAGCGAATTCTCGCAAAAAGCACAGGCTTCAAGAATCAAGATACAATATCTACTTAGATACTTAAGGAACCAACAAAAAGTTGATCATTCTGTAAATATACATAGAACCTTTGTGATGCTGCAGTGCTGGTATAATATTAATATACTATGGAAGTACAAAATTATGTTCATGGCCATGGGCAGGCCAATATATCCCTTCTCTTGGGCAGGGAAGAGGTGCAGGTTGTGCAATGTAGGTGGGATATTGCTGTCCTGGCATCAACACTGAGAAATCAGATGCATATGATGCTGGCACCTGTTACAAAAATGACCAAATTTAAATCAGTTCAATGATATATAATAAAAAAAAGGGTAAAACTTAGATATAGGTCTTTAGGTATTCTACCTTAAATTTTCCAATTAAATTATGCTTGAATGTATTGAATTTAATTGTCCTTGAAAAAAATAAAACATGGTTTGGGTTGTATAGATCAATGCAGCCATGTGTTTAATTTTAATTGAGGAATTTAAGGTACAACATCTAAGAAACTGTACGGATTATACAAAATTATCTTTACTATTTCAGTCTTGAAGAGGGAATTGGAATTGTAAAACTCTCTTTTCTTTGTCTAATCTAAAAACAGGTTTGCACGAAAGGTGCATTCTTAAATGTTTTTGCAAGGAACTGATTTCTCTCCAACAATTTTTTTGATCTATAGAGAGTTTATGAGAGTAAAAAGGTTGTAAGCTCTTGATTTACATTATCCTCATCTTGGTAGCTTTCTAAAGAATCTAAACAATGGGGAGAAATACAAAAATTTTCTGGATGACTAGTATTTTGATTAGCATCAAGAGCACTTGGTTATTTTGGAACTAGAGTTAACCAGAGTTTTAACATTATAAACTACTAAAGGGAGTCTTATCTAAGTCGAGGATTATGTAAAATAAACATATTAGAACATGAATGCACCATGAAAGACCCAAATATAAAATGCTTCGGAAGAAAATTTACTAGAGAACATGACAGAATAGAAGCTTACTGTTTCTTTGCCAAGTTTCTTCATTGGTCTGGATTCACGAGAACCATTGGCCACATTTTCAGGTGAAGAATAAGAAGGACCTGGCCTGAACAGATGTTCAAAGATGGCCATGATAAGAAACATAGATATCAAGATAGCTGTGGCAACAAAGCCAAAAGAAATGGCATTCATAGATGTTCCAAAGTTTTTCCATGGAGCTTCTTGACTCACTCCTGTTTGAGATGGGCTTGGGTCTGAACTTGTATATATGTTCCAAGGCTTTGATCTTTCAGAACCAAAGTCACTCATAGTTGAACTGTGCTGGATTTTCTGTTTCTTTTTCTTTTTTTTTTCTTCTGAAGGGAGACAAGTAGGCAGGGAAGACAGATAAGGAAGCAAATTGTTGAGACTTGTCTAAAACATGCTTAAAGCTAATTTAAACATGGCTGTAACTTGCTTATTCTTCAATAGAAATATCTTGGCTCATTTGCTGATAGTCACTGGTCCTGAAACAAATGATACAAAGAGCATGTCAACATCTGTAATATACAAACAATATATATCACATTTGCTGGAAGAATTCCAAAGCAAGGAACAGACAGAACCTTGACGCTATCGATGTTAAGGGACCACGTGAGTGCCCCAAGAAAAAATAGCTTTTCATATTAATTCCCACTGTTTTTTACTTAACTACTTTATCCTCTTAGCATTTCAAGACAACATTGAATTTCATACAGAGGAAATATAGTCATCTTCACGAAATGGTGATATACATGTAGATGATCCAATATCATAAACCCCTCTCATTATATTCTTTGGAATAAAGTTACAAGGATATTTTACACACTCAAGGGAATAATCAAATGCTTGAAGAACCCTGGACACCCACATTAACAAAAAAAAAAGTTATGGAATGAATCTTGTTTTTGTTCATGTCAAGGTCAAACACAATGTAGGGGAAAATTATTAAGGAATTTGGTTTTTTGGATAAGTCTCAAATGAGTTGGACAATTGAGATGAAGCATAATCACATGTCCAGAGGATGTATCTTTTTTTTCTTCTCTTAAGTGAGAAGGAGGGGTGGATAAATGCCTTCTAGGCATGAGCCTCAGACCTGCCTCAAAAGGAATAGTTTGACCCTCATGGTAGCTTGGACACATACATCTTGGAAACCCAATTCTGAAACTAATGAAAAAACCAATCAGAACTGAAACTGCATTTCCTATTAAATGAAATTTTGCAATTGAGGAAATTGCTAATTGAAGTTTCCAACAAGTCCTGAACATATGGTTCATAAATTTTTCAGTAAGGGACTTCCACCTTATTTTTATAGAGTCGGGAAAATTTTTCCTTAAAAACAAAGGACATACGATTTTCATAGTTTTCTCTAGACTCAAGACTTATCCTATTATCACTCTTCCTATGTTCTTGGGTCACATGCTCCACTTGTGTTTCACATGTCTCTTTTCTTGACTCTCCAGAGTACATTATGCCCAAAATCAAGAGGTCAAATAAGTGTAATACTAGCCACAGATTCTAGTGTAAATAAAGTTCAAAGAAATCTCAACTTTGAACTGTATTGTTCCACTAAAATATCTAAAACTATAGATGCATCAGTAGAACCTAAAGGTTCTTCAAAACACAGAATTGAAGAAACGAAAGCAGCAAGTTCTACTAGTTTGAAAACATCAACTAAACACATAAATTTCAAAGTTACCACAATGTTATCCACTTGCTGTTGAATGTACAAAAGTCATAACACTACAGAATATGTGACCATCATCACAATGTGTGCCAAATTCATTGCTTGAACTTCAAATGCTCGAAGGATAATGAAATGTCAAATTTATTGTGATCAATTGATCGGTTCTTGAAGATTTTCAATCTAGGACCTCACCTTCCATCCCATTTTTAAAAGGGGAGGAAGTGCCTTTTGAACTAGAACTCATTGATCATTTAATCATTCCCAGGTGATATCAGCAATTGCTACTTATGAAAATTGGTGTACCACACACACAAAAGGAAATTCTGTTGTTGCTAAAGACTGAGGGCATATATAGGTCATATATATTCTGATCAACTATACTGCTCTACAAACAAAGATGTCTGCATACATGTCCAGAGATAAGGTCATCCACCACCAAATAAAAGTTGCAAAAGATCAGAAAGTTTAAATTATTCCAAATGACACAATCACTTTGAGCAGTGCCATTTTCCTATGATGGACTTTAGATGAGATCCCGGCTAAAAGATTGGTCTGGTAGAAGTAGGACAACATATAGAAAAGGCAATGGTTATTTTTCCTCTATTTGTTCCCGGTTAAAATAGAATGGCAAAAAAGAACACATGTGGCCGATCCTAATTAGTTTTTTGAGGATCTATAGCCAACCCTAAAATTTTGAGATTAAGGCTTAGTTGTTATTTGTCTTAGTTAGTGTTTTGAGATGCTATAGAACAAGCAACAGTAGGATAGAGAACTTGTAACAGGATAATAACTTGAATGCAGAAGATGAAGACTAATTTTAAATTCATCACAAGCAGGAACTAGAATGCCAATGATAGAGACAAGAAAATGATTAACACAATGCCATTACTTACCAAGAATTTGCAAAGAGACCCTGGAATCTGGATGATGCTATCCTCTTGGTGCAAAGAAACAAGTGAGTTTATATATCATAGTCCTTGGCAATGCAAACTAACCTTTACTAGGAGCTATAAAGCCTTTAATTTTGGTCCTATGACATAGGAGCACCCATTATTTTAGTCTTCCGACTCTATAGCTTACCTGCCATGGAAAAACAAGACACACACACTTCTCAATGCATTATTTAAAGAATTCAGCTCAACCCATCTAGCTTTATACCCCAATAGAAAATGTAAAGACAAAGTTATATGATAATCCCAGTGGTACTCTTTTCTTTTTGGTGTTTTGATGTTCATGATCCTGATGCCTAACTTAATGAATACTATACCTTGTCTGAAGAAGCAAACTTAAAGAAATCAAAAGAATGGGCCTTGCTGTCTGGGGAGCCAAAACAAGAGTGGCCTATTGGTGCTTTTAAAAGTTGTCACCTTTAAGTGCTAAATTTCATTGAGGTGGCAATTTAAATAGCCCCAAACCATCACATGAACCCATCCAGCTCTTGGTAGGGATTAATCCATGTAATCATTTTTCATCCCACTCCATAATGAACAATATTTCTATGATAAATATAGGAAAAACATAATTAAGCATTACCACTTTATTTTTTTTTACAATAAATATGATTATAATTATCATTAACAAGAATTAATACATAATATAAGAGGGACTACACACGGGTTACTTTGGCCAAGATTAGGGTTAAATGTCTTTTTGATAGCATTAATGCCTAGCCAATTCATATCCAACATTACCATACAGATGTAATCATGGGAAAGGTAGCAGTATCTCACATAATCTCATTTAATCTACCACAAGGAAAAGAAGACAAAAGAAATAAAAAGCTACCACATAAAGTTTACACTAAAATATTCTCAAAGGCTGCTGCAAGTGCAAGGTATAGTGAATGCATGTTTTATATATATAAAAGAATTACTAAATGGCATTAGCATTAAATAGGTATTGGATAAAAAAACCTACACAAATAACAAGAAGAAGAAATCACAGCAGCACAAGAAAGTAATACAAAATAAATATATAAAACGGGAGAGAGAGAGAGAGAGAGAGGGAATGAATGAATAATGGTGGACACCTTACAGCTATGCAGTACCAGAACAGCCATGATTCAAGAGAAGAAAGAAATGGGTCTGTGGCAAAAAGAAGGAAGCTAGAAAAGGGTGTGATTGTAGACCACATTTATTCCTCATATTTCTTTTCAAATAACCTCTTGAGGGAAACCCATAGCTTTTGTCAGAAACACTAAAGCCAATAGCTTTACTATTTGCAAAATTCAATTCTAGCAAATTAACCATGAAGCCATACTACCAATCTCTCTCTCACACTGTCACACACACACTCACCCCAAAATTTCTATTAAGCCAGCACCATTTACCAAAAAAAAATTGTATTCTAGAAAAGAAATGTGCAATAATTACAACAATAATTACAACAAAAATGATTTAAAACACACCTAAAACACCAGAGAGAGAGAGAGAGGGAGAGAGAGGGGGGGGCTCCTTGCCTAAAATGCATTGAGTAAGATTCTTTTGTCAACAAGACAATCACCATGTCTGAGAATGATATGAAAGCTCTTCTTGAACTAACCTCAAAAGAGAAGTTCTTTCATTTTGTAAAGGAACATCATTTTCATCCGAATAGCATTTCATGTTACAAAAACCATGCACTATTTCCTCTATCAATATGATAATCAAGTTGGGAAAACTAACAACCTAAAAGTCAAAAAAGTATAATTAATACCAATTAATCAACTCAACACACTCTTTTATCCTCCCCCTCCAAAAAAAAACACAAAAAAACACAAAAACACAAAAAAAAAAAAAAAAAAAAAAGGCATAAGAAAAAGAGAAAAAGTATTGAGGCCCTTCCTTCATGGCTTCAGTCTTTAGCCATCTCTCAAATAAAGGATAAAAATAAAATTCCAAATTCACTTTAAAGAAAAAGGAGCATATTAAAAGGCAATGCTATGCACACAATTTTTGTAAGTTGTGATATACTTGGATACATATTACTGACACAACTTTTATTATGCGCTAATCAAATAAAACACAATAATTTTTTTTTTTTTTACTCAAAGGATAGATTTTTTTTTTTTCTTGCATATAGAAGAATAGTTTACAGGACCAAGAAATATATTTACAAGAAAAATAACGAACCTATATTTTATATCTATTTTTGAATAAACAGCACCTATTTCATGCACAAGAGTCACCTCAAGAAAAGATGATTGTTCCCCCATATCCATGTAAGACATTTTCTAAAAGAGAAGGGCCCCATGACAAGAAAGCACACTAAAGAAGAGGTTGAAAATAGATTGATTGAAGCATATACATCTCCCTCCTTTTTTTTTTTCTTTTCAACCATGTCTCCACCTTAAGCAACCTTTTACTTTCCCAACATTTTTAGCTAACAAATTTGTTATAGTTCCAAGCAAAAGAATATTGAAGCAAAGATATGATATTGCATGAAAAAAATGAATGGAAGTAATATTAAAACTCCATGATTTACTTACCTCTTTATCACGTTCATGGCTTTGCTTTTTCTCTTTTGGCTCACTCACCAGTGTCCCCACACTTTTCATGCATGTGCCCCCCCCTCTTCTCCCCCTTTTCTCTTTCTCACTCTCTCTGGCGCGCTCTACTTGAAGACATGATGGCCATCATTGAATAAAAGAAAAAATGAAATGTTTTGGATTTGTTTAACCATTTTTGTTTTTTTTTTTTTCTATGGCTTTGGTTGGAACAAATAGGAATATATATGAGATATTGGTTGATTTTGTAATGATTACAGTAAATTTTAGTTTTCTCTTCAATGTTTTTAAATCTTTTCCTCTCTTCATTCTCATTTGAAAAAGGTGGGATGTTAGCCGCAAAAATTTTCAATATCTTTTTCACCACCTGTAATAAGTAGTAGTAAATAGAATAATATTACTTCCACGTAAACTTATGCTAATACAATTTTTATTATGCATCAATTACAATAGAGCAATTATTAAGTACTTTCATATATAATACAAATGATAAGGTATTTCAAACTAATAAGTGCAGGTCATCAAATACAAGAATTAATTTTTTCATGTCACTTTTTGAGTCTATATCATATTTTTATATTGAATAAGTGTGGAGTATCATGTTACTGTACTCTAAAAGTATTTAATAATTTTCCTATAGGAAATATACATAAAATTCCTAGATTTGTGAGATGCAAAAATAGAAAAAAAATAAAAATATATATATATAAATATATATATATAAGATACTGCAGTTCAGTTTTCTCTCTCAAAACAACACACCAAACCCTAATCTGAAAACAATGGTATTTACATCCTACATAGCGGATTCACAGTGGGTTAAAAATGGACCAAAAATTTCCCTCATGAGTGGCCTAAGCCTCCGTTCCATGGTCTAAGTCTTAGAAAATTTTCCATTAAAAACCTTAGCACTTTCATAACAAGTTGGGTCATAATCTGAATTAAACATAACTAGGCTCCACATAGCCTAACATTTCCATCACGATACAACATGTTTAATATGTAATTATTAAATACTTTCAAAATACACTAATGTGGTACTTCTCATCAATAAATGCAAGCTATCTAATACAAGAATTAGCTTTTGCCTATTACTTTTTTATTTTTATTTTTATACAAGATAGAAATTATATTCTAGTCTAGTCTAATTTAAGTGTATACATGTGTAAAACGCCTTCCTGGAAACTTGAAGCTCGGCCCTTGGCCCCCACACCCCACAGACACTTATTACTTTATAAGTCTATTCATATTTTTAAATTACATGACTTGCATTCATTAGTGTGGAATAGCACATCATCATATCTTGAGAGCAGCTAATAAATTTTCAAAGTTCAACAGTATGTGAAAAAAAAGAGTTATGGGGGAAAAATGCGTAAATAAAAGTGAGTTAGAGTGCCTTTGCGTGTGTTCATATGTTGTCATATTGGTGCTGGTTTTTCTGTGGTCCCTTGGGACAATGACATGTCTGAAAGATTATATATAATATGTTCATAGTTGATACCATCCTGATTTTATCATGTAATGAACAGTCAGAAGAGGGAAAGAGAAAAAGGTTAAAGTTTCTCAAGGATTAGTAAAATGTAGAAATTGGTTGTAAGTCACGTGAGTCCTACAAAAGCTAAGATGGTAAAGGTATGAGCAACATGGAAAACTCAATCCTTGTTTCTTTCCGCAACAAGGATTTTATTCATTGATCATATCTTCAAAGAGAATGGAATCTTGGGGTTCACTATAAAGTGTACTCAATTTGGATGCCAATCACATTGAGCAAAAATTGTCAATAAGCCTATAGTTTCAATAGGTTGAGATTGTAAATTCAAGACCAATGGGTATATTTAACTTGTTAATAAAAAGATATCATTAAGCAAAAACTTTTACTGTATAAATGGAATTATTTGACAACTTGAAGTTGGCACAACAGACCAGGAAAACGACTGGATCAAAGTGGCCTATGAGTTCAACTTCTTGCTCAGCTCTTAGGTAATAAACATTTTAAAATCAAAGTTACATTATTCCACTAGCCTTTTGCTGTGCTCTTATGCAAATCAACAATTTCATCCTAGCTTTTAACACAAACATGCTATATATGCAACACTATTAGAGCATTCTTATCAAGACTTTTACAAAATTTAGCATTTACCATCTCAAAACCTATATTTATAACATATAACATACCACTTTACAATATTCCTTACATCAAAACTTCTATTTTTTTAACACTTCATTTAAATATTCTTTATTCATTTTTTTTTTTTTAATTTCTCACTCTCCCTCTGTCTCTCTCTCCCACTGTCTTTCCATCTTTCTCAACCTGGTGAAGCTTCTCCCTCCCTCTGATATTTGCTCTCAAAACCTCCATGGCCTGAGCTTTTCAAGCTCATCACCGATAAACCACGGCCACAGCCACAACCACCAACCACAACCTCAACCCCCAACCACCAAAAAAAAAACCCACGGCACTAACTGAGAAGCTTCTCCCTCTCTCTGATATTTGCTCTCAAAACTTCCATGGCCTGAGCTTTTCAAGCTCATCACCTCTAACCACGGCCGCAGCCACAGCCACCACCACCAACCACAACTTCAACCCCCAACCACCAAAATAAAAAAAATCCACGGCACAAACCGCAGCAAAAACCCACCACAAAACCGCCACAAAACCCACCACCCTAGCAACCCCGATCCTCACCTCAACCTCGATCCCCGATCCTCACCTCAACCCCGATCTTCAACCCATGGCCTCAACCCACGATCTCAACCAACCCCAACCACCGTCGGACCCAGACCCACTTGTAGTCATCGAGACCCATCAGACCCACAGAGAAGCTACGGGAAAGAGAGAAGAGGAAAGTGAGAGAGGAGAGAGAAGAAAGAAGGGAAAAATAAAAAACAAATACATGCACAGTTACCGTTAGAATAAAAAAATAGTTTTTGGTTTAAGATTTGTGCTACAGTGAGGTTGCATTAATACAATCTCACTGTAGCAGTATCTCAAAATTTTTGAGATTTGAAATGTTTGATGGAGTTGGTTTTTTGGTGTATTGGTGCTAAAATTTAGCATATGGCACTTTTAGCATCCTTAATGGGAATGCTTTCTCTCAACTGGTCTAGCCCTATATTGTCTTGCTAGGGGTTTTTTGCCACCCCACTCACCAACCTCAAATGTTTATATAAATATATAAATATATATATATATATATATATATTTATATCAAATTTATAATTTAATTTTTTGTACATATTCTATTATCTCAAAACTTTTGTCATGCTCTTTACACTCATGGCCACCCCTCCACTCTCTCTTGTCTCTGTATTATCAATACCAAAGAGCCACTGCATTAGAGATTGATCAAATATCTCCAACTCGTTCCGTACAAATTTTTCCTACCCCAAAACCTTTGCCTTTACCCCATCTCATCTTATTGTCATCCCTACTCAAAATATTAAAACATTTGAACTTTCGAAGTTTATGAACTAAAAAAAAAAATTATAACTATTTTCACAATAGAGAGAAATTGTAACAATTATTATTTCATAATTTATTACCTTACCATTTAAAAAAAAAAAACCATTTTATAACCTGACACAACCCAATAAAACCGGATCTTTTAAGCTAATAAACATGAAGCACGACACTCCCCAACTTGTACATAAATTAGTCAATTATGCATAGTTGCAGACCAAGAAAAATTGCTATCCTACTTTGGATATAGGTAATAATGAAAAGTTGAAAACGAAATTAGAGTTTCAAAACAACGAAGTAGCTGCTCAAACAAAAGACATGTGTTCCCCACAAGACCGTTTGGTGCATTACATTAATGGAGGTGAAAGTGCCAGAAGAATATGAAAATTACAGCACAATCAAATCAGACATAAAAGAACCATCTAACGATGGACGAACAAAATTCTTGTCATTGGCTCATTGCTTCACCCCATAATGCACACAAAGAGTACTCTGGCTACTGTACCAACATTCCCTCGGTTGGGAATATAAGAATTAGCACAGTAAAATCTCCTGTCGTCGATTAAGAAAAATATGAGATCTAATCCTTGTTTACATAAAAAATCAATTGATATCTTGATGATAAAGATCAATCATCATGGAACATATGCTATAGGTTTGAAATACTATCATATTTAAATGCGGTTCACTGATAATTACATTAAAAAAAAATGCACAAAACTTCTCTACGAATTTTCTATAAAATACAATCCATGAAGTTGAGAGTAACACTGAACTCTAATATGATTTTATTTTGTGGGTAAGCCATTAAATATTTATCAAAATAAGAGTACTAAACATGTTATAAATCTTATTGAATCAACTTTTAAACACGAAACAAAAAATAATAAAAAATATATATTATATTATTAATATTTCACCAATCAACAATCGTAATCATTAGAGTTTATAAGTTCTTTTTTTACTGTTAAATTAATAATAGCTTTAACATTTTCCAAGAAAATAAATAATGAATTACTCATACCCAAATTTAAAGTTGTTCATGTGATGATACATGTATGTTAGTTGGGTCTATAAGCTTATCATTAATCATCAAAGTGAGCAATGGGAACTTAGCAAACCAGCTCATTTTTTATGATAATACAATAAACATCATCCCCAAAATTTAGCACCCTAGCTCTACCTTAGTGGACAAACTGATCTAGCGCCTGAAAAGAAGAAAAAATATAGGACCACAACTTTGCCACAATTCTAATGTGGCAAGCTATAAGCAGTAAAGAAAAAGTAATAGATTTATGTGAAAGTGATAGAAACTTACCACATAAGATAGTTGTGGAAAAATGTGTGGTCCTAAAATTTCTTTTTAAAGTTCAATGTAAAATCGGGTAAGTAATTTAGATTAACTTACACAAACACAAGTGTGCTTAAAAAGGAAGAATGAAAAAATCTTTGGAAGCTCAAAATCCAAGAAAGGTTGGAACTCAACCTATGGAAAATAGCCAGGAATATTATCCTTACCAAGTCCACACTCAATGCTGGAATTCACCATATTGGGGGAGATGACACAGGCCCTTGAAGCACCTATTCTTCAAATGACACTGGAATTAAGTTTGGCCAATCAACTTTACTGACACTGGTATGCCCTCTAAGCTGATTGAGGACTGCCTGGACTGGATTAGAACTATTCTGTACTCAAATTGATACTTGGGTATTAAGAAAAGAGTTATAAACAGAATTCATGTTCAGCCTTTTTGTTGGGAGGAACAGACTAGTGCATAGTAGGAAGGAAATAAACAAGACCTACGAAGCACACCTTATGGCCTAGGAAGAGGGATTCAGACTAAAACCAACGTCTTGGCAACCCCACTCCCCCAAACCCTCTTACCCCTCGATAATCTGGGTAACCTACGCCATGCCTGAACTGGATCCCAAGTTTTTGGTTTCACGAATCGGGGTGAGGCTCAAGCCACTTTTTTGGTGCAAAAAAGAAATTCCAAATTGGAACTCAATGTCATCCGCAAAGGTAATTGCGAAAACATAGTCAGAGCAATAAATTAGTGAGCTCAGATACGTTGGCAGATCTTTTACTGTCCAGGGGGGCTGAGCCCATCTCTAATATCCTTGAATGGGTCGATAGAGAAGATAGGCTCAGAACTTAGGTTTTTGTTATTATTTACTCAATTGAAAAACAGAAAATAAGAGTGATTAGGACAGTTTGGTAAAGGTGTTTGAGTAATGCTGTTTGTAGTTTTTTGAAATACGTATGAGTGAATTAGTATGTAAAAATATGTATAATATTATTTAAAAACTGAAAATATATTGTTTAGATATTCTACCAAACCAAGCCTACAAGTGCCTTGAAAAATTCTTTTGGCACAAATTGCCAAATCTAAATAGTTTGGAGTGGAATAAAAAAAAATCATCCTTAGGTTCTATTAGTATATTAGTAAAAGAAGAAAAACCTTCATGGGGCAATCTTCAGGATTTTAGGGGGTTCAATGTTTTACGAGTAAATATGAGGATTTTGCACGTGAGAACTTTGTATCAACTGTGCGTGTGTACACAACATGAATCAGGATTTTAGGGGGGTTCAATGTATGATTTGAATCAAATAAAATAGAAAATAAGTAGACAACAATCTCAAAAACACCATAGATCATTGTCCATAAATTTAGCCAACTGAATGTCAAAAACCAAATTCTTTCCAGTATCACAAAATCCAATATGCATAGCATATAAAAAAGACAAGTTCATAAATCCGAACAGGGACAAAACCGCATAAAACTCTGGAAAAAATAAATGCAAAAACGATGTTGAGATCTCTTCTAGTAAGCAGATCAAGCCTTAACCCGCCCATAGAACTTAGCCTTCTCCCCAACTGTCTGGAAGCGACCATGCCCAAATTTGGAGGATGTATCAATGAACTTGAGCTTGATATCCTCCAAGGCAACCCTAGATGTTTGCTTCAAGAGTGACTGTCTCAGGGTGACCACACGCTTCTTGGGACCAACACAGCAACCCTTAATAAGCAGATAGTCCTCCTTCACAATACCATAGTGAGGGAACCCTCCCATTGGAGTAATATCCTTTTCAGTTCTGTTCATTAAAAAAATCCATTAGTAGACGTCACCACAAGGAACATTGATTGCAGTTTTACAAAGAAAAATAAATAACAAACCTAGTTTGGATTTTAAAGTTACCAGAAGAGATGAGAAAATATGGAAGTGACTAACCTGTCAAACTCAGTCATTGCAGAATGAGACTCCTGGCCACTCTTTCCCAGCTTGTAAATTTTCTTGTTCATCTCTGTTCTGTGGTGGTAACCATTCTGCCCAGCCCTAGCAACTGTAAAAGACACCCTAGCAGGATGCCAGGCACCAATACAGGCAACCTTGCGAAGACCACGATGGGTCTTACGGGGGAGACGAGTAACACCCCAACGGGTCACAACACCCTCATAACCCTTACCCTTAGTCACACCAATGATGTCAATCATCTCATCTTTCTGGAAAACAGCATCAATAGGAACCTGCTTCTCAAAGAAACCATAAGCAAAATCCACCTTCTGGGCAATAGTCCCACCATTCACCTGAATCTCCATCAAATGGGCTTTCTTCTGCTTCAATCCCTTCATTTTCCTGATCTACAAAATCAAAACATGGAAGGCAATGCAAACATTATATACAGACTTAGTTAACTTGCATTACTGAAAAATATTGCAGACAGACAGAACACAAGGATAGGGTGAGCAGAAGACGGATACATGCAAAGTAATTAGACCAAAGAATATTTATAACATCACATCAGATAAAAATAGGCAAAATATAATACCTGGGTATGGGCCAAAACACGAATCACAGTGCAGTACTTCTTCATTTTCTCCAATTGTGACTGAATGTCCTTTTTCCCCTCCTCACTCTCATACTTGTGGCTATACTTAGTAAAAGCTTTCTTCTTAGACTTGCACCAGTTCTTATAGAATCTCCTCTTCAACTCCTCACTAAGATGCTGGGCCCAGACAGTGTTCAGAGAACGGAGACCACGTGGGGTCTTCACATAACCAACAACACCAACAATAACCAGGGGTGGTGTTTCAATAATAGTCACTGCCTCACATGTTTCCTTCTTGTGGAGCTCTACAATGAGAAAAAAGACATTCATCAATAAGAGCTAATGCAATACAAAGTATTGACAAAAATAAGAACATTGCAGCAATCTTCTTGAACTTCGTTATGGCAAATCCTTTGATGTTTTGATATACAGTTAAAACATTATCCAGATAAAATCATTGGGATAATGCTAAGTAACAATCCTAATCAAGAAGAAACCTAGCTTCAACAAGGAAACTCACTTGACCCTGGTTTTTCCACTTCTCTAACAATATGAGTCATCCCAGCTTTGTACCCCAGGAAAGCAGTCAATCTGGGGGGCTTTGTTGGATCATCCTTGGGAAATGCCTTCACTGCATAACAACAAAAGGAAATTCAAATATCAGAAACAAAAGACGAGTTTCTCAACCACTGAGAATATAATGAATTCAAATAAACCATGCACTGAACTAATAACAAAAAGATCAAAGTTAAAAATGTAGAGGAAACTGGTTTTGCGCTACTAAACACTAGGCTTTAAAATCAAACATCTAATCAGGTAACAGAAATCAACATTGCATCAGAAAATAGTGGGAATCCATCAACAAATAGAAGAAGCAGGTAACACCAACACATTCTATGTCAGTTAACCCAAAAGCCTACCCCAATAACTTTTTTGACATATATAAAAATAGTTCTATGTTCACATAACACATTCTATGTTTAAATTTAATTCAAGTTGACATAAATGGTCCAACAAAAAGAATAATATGGGTCTAACAAATTTTACAAATCTTGAATGGAACAATACAATCAATAAAGCATAAACATAACAGTTCATATTCCAATCCAGGTAGATCCAAAAACTGGAATACTGCATCACATTAAGGCACGTTATATTTTAAAGAACTCAAACCTTTTCCTCTGTGACGAGCAGCTCTTTTCCTAGGAAGAAATCCAAGGGAACCATGTCTTGGGTGTTCAAATTTCCGATGAGACATGGTTTCTTTCTGGTAACACTATCTGCAAAACTCACTAACTCAATCATAAATTTTCACAACAAGATTAAATGTATAAACAACAGCTCAGAATCATGTGAATATACATGTATTTTGATTAATCTAGTTAGAATAAAACACACTTTAACAAAACAACAAAAGAAAGGAAATGCGGCAATCTATCATAGTTTCTTCTATATCACGTTAGAATTAACAAACAGGCTTGCTTCTAAGCTCTATCACAACTCTCCATACTCTATAAAATACAAGAATGGATGGAAAATCTAATAATTGTTAAAGTTTTGCAAGCTGAATAAACAAGTAACAAAAAACTTATTCTGTAAACAATACAAAATCCATACACAATTCATAGCCTCAGAATTTACAAATTTTCGAAATGACAAAAACAAAATCAAGAAATGCAATAAAAAAAAATTCATTTGCATTTTGTTCAAAGAGAAATTCCAAAGTTCAAAATTTCGAACAAAAAAAGATTTAGAAATTAGTATTCAAATCATGTATAGTTTTCTTTTCTAATATGGCAAAAAAACATGAGCCTTAGACCTGCAAACACATGATATTACCACAATCTCCGCCAAATGAGAAGGAATGATCCCAGACCAAAGGCCTATGGCATTAATTATGCCAATTCTCGGGCTCATTGGTATTTCTTTACAAAAACCCATTTGAGGGTTTTGGCAAAAAAGAGCCCCTTCGAGACTCCAGCCTTGATTATTCACCAAAATTTTTAAGGGTTTGTCATTCCAATCATCAAAGGGAGATGGGCAATATCAAAATGCTCACAATGCCAAGGGCACAAAATAGCATACTCAAAAATACCTTTAAATCATGAAAATCCAGATCAAGGCTTTACATAAAACACATATTTTACAGAAAAATAAATATCTTTACAAACATACATACGTATTAACATATACTTCAACTATGAAACACAATTATGCATTCTTACAAACAAATATATATATATATATATACATACATATATGAATTGAAACTCATACACATGCACACATATCGAAATACATACACACATTCAAATATTCAATACACAAACAAATTCATTTCAACGAGAGACAATACATTAACTAAAGCATCAAAATTTATTACCTACATCCAAAGCTTTCTATAAGCTCTAAAACATTTTGCATACAAACACATAAAGAATTAACATCTTTTTCCTGATAAATACAGATCCAGTAATACCAACCTAAGAGAAATATCCAACACATAATTCAAAAAAGAAAGCTAAAAACAAAACATATTTTCAGTTTCTCGGGATCCAAACAGCTTACTGAGAAAACTACCTCAAAGATCTCACAAACAAAAGCATAAAATCACTTCTTTACAGAAAACTCAAAAAATTTGCCAAAATGGACTCAAAAGAAAAGAAATTTCTCATATTTCCTCGGAATCCAAACATATATTACATTGAATTATACAGAATCAGAACCAAAGTAACGATGTTACCTCAAGATCGAAGAAAAAGAGAGAGAAAATGAACGAGAGAGAGAGAGAGAGGCGCCGAGCCGCGAAGTTGTGTCTCTCGCTCTGACAGTGCAAAGTGAAAGGCTAGGGTTTAGAGCTACAGGTTTATATAGTGCTTTCGATACGGATTTAACGGCCACGATTGGTTTCTCAGGGTTTATATTGTCCGTTGGATGTGATTCTAGGGTTTTGAATGACTGTGGGCTGGGCTCAGTTAAATTCTGGACCAGACCTACCTTACTTGCAGGCCTAAATCAATCTGATTGTTTATTAATTGGATCATTTTTACTAGTGGCCCAATCAATGAAATCAACAAACATTATTATTCAAAGAATTTACATAATTTTGTACATTTGAAATATGCAATTTTTCAAAAAACGTACGGAATTCTGTGCATTCAATGAACAAAATTTTTGAAAAAATGTTTTGAATTCTACGCATTCAATGAAAACTATTATTCAAAGAATTTACATAATTTTGTATGTTCAAAGTACATAAATTTAGAATAACGGTCAAAATTCCACACATATACTACATACCCAATTTTTCAAAAAATGTTGAAAATTCTGCACATTCAAAGAACACTATTACTCATAGAATTTATATACTTTTGTACGTTCAAAGTACGCAAATTTTTTTTTTTTAAATGATCAAAACTCTACACTTTCAACGTACACAATTTTTCAAAAAATGTTAAAATTTATGCGCATTCAATGAACATAGTTACTCAAAGAATTTACATTATTTTGTATGTTTGAAATACTTAAGGTATGCTTGGTAATTGTTTTTTCTTCTTATTTTTTGTTTCCAAAAACAATTTTCTATTTTTGAGACTAAAAAACTTGTTTGACAACTCAAAATAGACAAAAAACAAAAACTGTTTTCAAAACTCAATTTGTGAAGGAAACTAAAAACATGCAAAATGCTATTTTTAGTTTCTAATTTTCAAAAGTCAATGAAAACACGCATTTAATTTGATGAATCTGTCTCATTTAATAAGTTAGCATTAAAGTTCAAATCCTAGTTACAACATATTTTAGTATTTTCTATTTTTTCTTCAAAAAACTATTTTTTTAATTTCAACTTACCAAACATGTTTTTGATTTCAAAAATACAAGAAAATTTAATTTTCTTTATATTCCCAAAAACAAGTTTTTGAAAATAAAAAACAAAAACTGTTACCAAACATAACCTTAATTTTTTGAAGAATGCTCAAAATTCCACACGTTCAATGTACACAATTTTTCTAAATATATGTAAAATTCTTCGCATTCAATGAACATTAGTAATCAAATAATTTATATAATTTTGTACGTTTGAAGTACGCAATTTCTCGAAAAGCATACACAATTCTACACGTTCAACGTACATAATTTTTCAAAAAATGTTTTAAATTCTACGCATTCTACGAACACTAATACTCAAAGAATTTACATAATTTTTTATATTCCAAGTACGCATTTTTTGTAGAACATACACAATTATGCATGTTTATTGCACACAATTTTAAAAAAAATGTTGGAAATTCTGCGCATTCAACAAACATTATTATCCAAAGAATTTACAATATTTTGTACATTTGAAGTATGCAATTTTTTTAAAGAACATTTAAACTTTCGCCTATTCAACATATACAATTTTGCAAATAATGTTGAAAATTCTGCTCATTCAATGAACATTGTTACTCAAAGAATTTACATAATTTTGTATGTTCGAAATACGCAATTTTTCATAAAATGTACACAATTCTACTCGTTCAAGATACACAATTTTTCAAAAAATGTTAAATATTCTGTGCATTCAACAAACTTGATATTTCTAAGAATTTACATAATTTTGTACATAATTCTGCACATTCAACATACACATTTTTCCAAAGAATGTTTTAAATTCTTGCATTCAACGAACGCTATTACTCAAAGAATTTTCATTTTTTTGTACGTTTGAAGTAAGCAATATTTCAAAGAACTCTCAAAATTCTACTTGTTCACCATACACAATTATTTAAAGAATGTTGATAATTTTGTGCATTCAACAAACACTATTACTAAAAAAAATTATAATTTTGTACGTTCGATGTACACAATTTTTCAAAAAATTTACAGAATTCTACACGTTTAACATATTCAATTTTTCAAAGAATGTATTAAATTTTGCGCATTGAATGATTACTATTACTCAAAGAAGTTACATAATTATTTATGTTTGAAGCACGCTATTTGTCAAATAATGTATACAATTCTGCACTTTCGACCTACAAAATTTTTTGGAGAATGCACATTGTACCATATATTCAATGTACACAAATATATCAACAAATGTCCAAAAACTTGTAGATTCAATATACACAAATTTTCAGAGAATGTTTTAAATTTTGCACATTTAACGAACACTATTTCTCAAAGAATTTATATATTTATGTATGTTCAAAGTACGAAACTTTTCAAAGAAAGATAAAAAAATTTCATGTTCAAGTTATACAATTTAAAAAAAAAATGTTGAAAATTATGGGCTTTCAACGAACACTATTACTCAAAGAATTTACATAATTTTGAACATTCAAAGCACGTATTTTTTTTAAGAACGTACACAATTTTACACATTCAATATACACAATTTTTCAACGAATATTTAAAATTATACACATTCAACAAACACCTACATTAAACTCCACTTCTTGTAAAAAAACTCAACCTCGAGTTCAACTTCAAATCCTTCCCTTGAGTTCAATTTCATATCCTTCCCTTGCTCTTTTGGATGACCAATCTTTCCTTTCCATCCATTTATCTTCATCAATATAGGTGAAACCAACATGCTACTAATCATTCTTTTCTTGCTCATGATAAACATTGTTGAACGAATTTCAATTTGTAATTTGTTTTGGCAAAGTGTAGCACATGAAGCCAATGCTACAAACAAATCAGCATACTCACCCTTTGATCCAAGATTTCCATCTTTACAAAATTGTTGTGGCCTTATCCTTGTGAGTGTTGAACCCATTTGAATTACTTTACGTTGTACATAAGCTTCCCAAATAAAATCACGCATCTTTCCCGGATAAGGAGCTTTAACTTCTATAGATGGACCAAAATCAACATCAAGTTTACCATATGGAAATAAATGCTTGTCAAATCCAAGAAAATCAACATGTGGATTTCGCTCCTTAAGAGATACAATCTTTACACCCAATTCTTCTATGGCTAGAGGAATTAATCTTACCTCTAAACAATTCTCTTCTGTAAAATCAACGGTTATTTGTATTTGAACAAAGAATGTCTCATAAAAATCTCCCACAACTTGACTACTCCTGCCCAATTCACAATCATCAGAATGGTACTTGTCCAAGATTGGTGGAGAATTCCAATCTACAATAGTATCTTCTTTGGAGCACTCCTATGACTACTCATAATAGTAGTTTTCAAAACAGAATTTGAAAATGTTGATTGGTAATCATTGGAATCATATTCCTTGCAAAACTTTGCTTGCTTACTCCTATGACTTTGAATTGGATAGGTTCGAATCCAATTAAGAATTTAATCATCTTTTGATGGAGAACTTCATAAGATTTCCTTAATAAGTTCAGATTGTATATCGACACCATTGGTGTTCCTTCGATATCTTGGAGGTATTTGAAATAAGAACATGAAATATCACAACTTTCTAACAGATTGGCGTTTGCTTAGTAAATCACAAATATCTCATTGTATAAAGCTTGAAATCACGATCCATTTTTTTTTCTTCTAGAACTAGAAAGATAGATCTTTCCAACCATATATGGCATACAAAGAGAATCCTGATGAGCAAATAAAGAATTTCCAAAGAAGATGAATAGACTTTTCTAAAACAGAAAGAGAATTTGGGTAGAACAACATGATTACTAGCTTTGATATCAATTTGATGCAGGCTGAGACCCGCTGAATAAGCTAAATCAAATATTTAACCAAATGATTAGATGAATAGTTCTGGGATGCCACTCAACGCTACTAATCGTCAATGTCACTAAACGCGACCAAGTCACACACTTGATTGTTAGGAGGAATCACTCAACTCCAAAGTAAGAACACTTGTAAATAATTTTCTAAATAAAAAATCGTTGCCTTCTTTTGATTTCTCATTGATATTTATAGGTGAATACATTACACAAGAAATAAATGCTTACAATTATATGCTTGACAACTTCCAACACAAATGACAACCCTTAGATTGACTTTACAGCATTCTATAATCAAATTTATTAGGCGGGTACAACAAGACTCATGATTAACTCTCTTAAAAAAAAGACTCATGATTTACTTCGATTGAATAATAAAGACTACTGGACCTATAAATAAATGACATGTTGCCCATGTGGCTGCTACATAAGTTGCCAGTATGCTCCTGCATTACCACCACCCTAACTTTGACTGAATAATAAAAACTACTAGACTTATAAATAAATAACACATGTCGTCCATGCAGCTGCCACATAAGTTGCCACTATGCTCCTGCATTATCGCCACCCTATGATGTCTGCTAGCGATTTTACCAGTTGAGCTAACTGAAACCTACAAGTTGTAACTATTATAATAATCTTTATATATATAAAGAAGAGCATCCGAGCAATGAAAAGTTAAAATTAATAGAATTTAAATTTCTTCAATTTTAATTCCCTTTATTTGAAAATTCTGGTAACCTTTTAAATTCACCATCCAAACACAACATAACAGACTAAGATAGATGCGATGGTTTTTATTATTATTATTATTTTTTATTCATTTGGTTTTGTGCCTTTCTATCCTAACATTAGTGGATGTAAACTTATTATCTATATTACACAAAAGAAGCTACTTTTTCTATTTTACACATCTATCTTTATAAAACATTTACATCAGTTCATCTATTATACATTATATTTTATATAAATAATATTTTTATATTCTTTTTTTAATATTATTTTACACATCCATTAACCTATTCTTCTTCTTCTTTCTTTTTCCTTGTCTCTGCCGTTTCCTCTTTCTTTTCTTCCTCTTTCTCTCAAAACCCACATCACCGATCAAACCCACATCACTGATCAAACATTCAAACCCACATCACCGATCAACCATCAAAACCCACTTCACCCCCAAAACGAAAAAACAATGAGAATCTTATACCTATGCTCTTCTTCAGTCCACGGGACACCTCTCCTCCTTTGTGTCTCTTTAGACTTGGACCCAAAATCCACAACACCCTTCGAATACTCGAAGCCTTGATCCACTGAGTCAAACTCATCCTCGTAACTCAGCAACTCAACTCGAAGAGCTTGTCCTGGACACGGGACCAGGACGAGGCACCCTCTGTGATGATTTGTCTGTGTGTTTGTGTTTGTGTGTGGGTGTGTTTGTGTGTATCTGAGGAAAAAGATGATGAGGATTGAGCAGAGAAATCAGTTCGTTTTGCACAAAGAAAAGAGAGAAAAAAAGGCGCAAAACGTGAAATTAATAAAATATGGTATACACGAGCTACAGTGGCCGTGCATATATGCACGGTTACTGTAGCAAGGTGTAAATATGCACAATTTTAGAAGGACTGATGTGGAAGAATTTTCGGGTAAAATGTGTAAAAGTGGTTGCTTTTTGTATTTTACAAAAGTTTACATCCACTGATGTGGATGCTCTAAATAGTAGCAGGAAATAAACAATAGGTCAGCGGTCAAAAATAAAAAATAAAAGGCGAAAAGAAATATTCCTAAAGTCCAAAAATTCCATGAAAATTCACCAAGTTTACCTTATTTTTCTCACTGGATCATGATCATACTAATTTATTTGTATTTACTTTTTCGCTAATTGCCTTGGTAAATAACACCAATGCGTTAGAATGTAAATGATAAAATACGTGGGAGCAATCATCATTCATCATAAAGGAATAATAATTTTTTCTCAATAAGTACGCCAATAGCATAACCAAATTTTAGGATTGAAATGGAAGCTTTATCTTAGAAGGATGGCACGAAAGACCTCTTCCCATAACATTCAATGACAAAAAATAATGGGATCTTTCATATATTCATTTCTTAGCAGTGCAAGTAAGCATCATGGTCTTCAGCCAAAAGTCGCAATGAGAAAAGACTTGTAAATGCTCATGAACTTGGCCACAAATGCTGCAAAACCAATCAAAAGAAACACTATTAGGAAGCTGGTTAATTAGCTTGAAAAGAAACATGTAATGAGTTTGTATTTACCCATACTGCAGATAATTTACTTTTCTGCTTGGCAGACAGGACACTCTTAAGAGATCAAGTACCGAAAATACATATATAAGAAAGAGAGAGGCCACAATGTTTGGTAGTCACTCCATGATATATAGGGATTTACATTAAATATACACAACATTTTCCATTGGTTTCTACAATCTGCACTGACAAGTGCTGAAAATCTGTTTATACTAAATTAAAGCATAATCAGATCGGATTCTTGTGATGCAGAAGTTATAATTTTCATAAAAATAAATTTTGAAAATAGAAATTAATTTTTGACAGGGCATATGCTCCAGGAATGGTTCCACTTTCTGAAGAAACGAAAGGCATTCTACTGATGAACAATAATTGTGAGATCACATGACATTGCATAAGAAAGACAAACAACAAAAATGGAATAACACATGCAAGTGGGGGAAAATCAGATGAAAAATAAAGCACAAAATCTTCCTTTCCTCTGTACATAACATTTGACTAGGATGCCAACAAAGGGCAGAAAAGGAATAAAATAATTTAGTGGCTGATAGAAAAGCCACTTGTTTACCTCATCATAAGAGCATTCACATCAACATGATGTCAAGAAAGATGATTTCATTTATCTCGATAGAACCATTTTCTACCGCATTTATCAATCAAAATGATTGTGCTTTCCAAGTGTCATGCAATTTCACATTTTTATTAGACAAAAAGGATAAAACATGTCCTTTAATAAGAAAAATGCTGCATAGCCAAGATATGTTGTGCAACAAGTTCAGGTATTTTTTGATATACCGATAGTTGGGGGTGGAGGGAGATGAACCCTAGATGTCTCCGTTAGAAACACCGGAGGTGTCAATTGAGCGACAAGGATCTTGGCAAATAAGATTATAAAATTATCTATAGTTTAGGTACCAATAATCGAGACATTGAGATGGATAACTAAATATAAAATAAAATTATATAATTAAAAAATAAAATAAAGTAAAAATACACAATTGAGCGAACTTCTGGAACCAAGGAATAACTTGTAGATAATAAATAAATAAATGGGGTTACAAGTTACAACAGGGTTTATATAATAACACTTTACTCTCTATAGATTTCCAAAATATCCCTACAGCCCACCTAGTAACAAATAAGAGCCAACTTGAACATGATCAATTCACAATATAATTTATTAGCTAAAGATAGAACTAGTCTAATGGACATGAAAACACAATTATAGTAGGGGTGTCAAATGGGTGGATTTGGGGTGGGCATAATTGGATTGGGTATATAAAACTCATTTACCCATTAAAACCCATTTAACTAATTGCTTCTAACCTAAATCCAACCCAACCCAATTATAATGGGTAAACCCCAACTCACCCAATTACCCAATTATCAAAATTACCAAAATACCATTAAAGTGAAAACCCCAACACTTTCTTGGATTCCCTTTTCCACTCTCTCTAATCTCCATTCTTGGGATTAAAAAATTCCACATAAGCACATCCACATAAGCAATTATATTAAAAATCCAAATAAAAAAATATTTTCTTTTCTTTTCTATTTTCTCTCACTTTCTTGGCAACCAAACAGTGCAACAAATACAAGGAAATGTCATTTCAAGCTCAAAACTTTCTTGGAATTTCGAAAGCAACTGTCCTTGAAACAAATAGAAATTCTTTTGAATAAAAAAAAGAGAAAAATGAACGCATCCTTATCGATTACTCCATTCTTAAATTACCCAAATTTAAAATAAAATAAAAAATTTCAAACCCAGTAATGGTGTTTGAGATATAATGTGAAAACTATCAAGTCAAAAAGTACGTGTTCGAGCGGTGCTCTAGTGGAGATGACGGCGAGCCGAGTCTGGACTTGGCGATGAGCCTTCACGTTTTGGCGGCGATCTACTCAAGTTTAGGGCGGTTTGAGGAGGCAATTTCGATTCTGGAGTGGGCCATTCAGGTTTCGGATCCTCCTAGAGGCGCCGATCACGTGCTTGCGGCGTTTTCCGGTCACATGCAACTCGGCGACACGTTTTCGATGCTTGGACAGGTGGATCGCTCAATCGCTTGCTATGAAGAAGGGCTTAAGATCCAGATCGAAGCCTTGGGCGACACCGATCCACGCGTCGGTGAAACTTGCAAGTTTGAATTTTCGTGCTTTTGATTTGCTAAATGTAGATCGGATTGCTATAGAGAAATGTGTGTTGTGCCTCATTGTTCTCTATGAGAGCTAGAGAGAGAGAGAGAGAGAGAGAGAGAGAGAGAGAGAGAGAACAAGCGAGAGGAGAGAGAGAAGTGTTTGGAGCCTGAGAAAATGAAGGAAAATGAAAACACTGAAACGTCTGAGGGGATTTTTTTTTTTTTTTTTTTTTATGGGAAGGGCTGGGTTGAATTTGGGTATATTGTTTTTGGGTTAAATGGGTCTCAATGGGTTTTTATTTAAAACCCAATAGTCACTAGGTCTAATTGGGTTGATGCCCATTTAACCTAACTAATAATTTGGTGGGTTTGGGTTCAATTAGAATGAGTGGGTTTGCATAAGTAAATGGGTTTGGGCTTACTTTGCCACCCCTAAATTATAGTGTATTTTACGGTGACAACTTCAATTGCATTATCAAAAATAACAAAAATAAATAAATTAAAAACTGATCAAGTTGCAATCAAACAAGCGTCCAAATTTCACAAGCTTTAACCCTATGCTACTTGTCCAAATTAAAAACTGATTGAGGATACAGTTTGTGTTAGAGTAAGCACTAGAAGGATAACAGCAGCAATGGTAGAAGCAGTTCTCCAAGGAGTGCTAAAATAATCACGCTTTAACGTGGCCTCCCATCTATGCCAATTGTCCTTGTAGAATCCATTCAAACTCTCACAGAGTTGACAGTAATCAGAGTTCAAACCTACCCATATGATATTGGTGTGAAGCTTGTTAATGATAGAAGTAACTGCATTGTTGTCACCTTGGTAATTAACCACGATTTCATTGTCACAAAGTAAATCCAAATCTTTGGTAGTATCGATAAGGAAATGGAGTAGGTAATAGTATTGTGTAATATATGCTTTGTCCCCGTAATGAGATAGCTCAAATGCTATAATGTTTCGAGTCAAAGCTTCTGTGGTTTCGTATAGAGATAACTGCGGAATTTCCAACACTCCATTTTTGAATTTTATGTCAAATATGCATTTGCTTGGGCTCACCTTAAACTTTACTCCTGCTTCGCGCAGCTTGGTTGCAGAGTAAAAAAGCTTAGCGTTGCGATTACCTGCTTGTGGTAACCTGTCAGATGGAGGTTGCAAAAAGGTTCTAATAAGATCTGTTAAGTGTTTTATTTTCACATTGGAAAGGGGTTGTTTCTTTTGAAAATTTAATTCCCTATAGAAGTGAAATGTAAGCTCAATCAGATAGGAGTATGATTTATAGGGCAATGCAACCTGAAATAGAATCTCAATAACAAAGAATGGAAGTTGATTTTCAAGATATAACAGGTCACGAAAAATCGTAGGACGCAGCCATCCTTCAACTAACATAGGATCGTCACTTTCCCAACTGTTCTCAAATTCTCTCAAGAAAAGTTCAATAATGAAGCCCGTGTCCACCAGAATCATTGTTACAAAACCATCAGTGTTAAGTTGAATAGTCTCCGAATAGCATCAACGAATGCTTTCTTCCATGCGCTTTATAATGCTGACTAAATTCTCCAAGTTTATCCAAGGAATAGCCCGCTGCATGAAACTCATGAAGTATCTTACCTTATGATTTTTCTTAGGTTGCAGTCTTTCACTATTGTGGTGAAAAGGGCCAACTGAAAATGCCTGAGGAGCGTAGGCCTCTCTATTCACTTTGCGAATATGGTGAAACCCTGTATATACAACACTGCAGAGATGATAATGAAGGATCCAACCTTTCAAACATTGTTTTGAAGTGATTCACCAACCCTTCATTTTGATTTTCAATTTTAATTGCCTGGCCTGCTTCTCCTTGAATTCCCCCACTCACTAATTTTGCCATTTTATCAAGTTTCCTACAAATTTTCCAATGACAAACACAAGAGACACTAGCATTAGAAACTCGATCTAGGTGGTGACCCGCATGATGGACGAGCATGTTGATTCTATGGTATGTGATATAACTAGTAAATTGCACAGTGGCAGCTTCAGAAATTTTTTTTTTAAGGTGGTCATTAAAAAATTTAAATTATACAGAATCTAATAAAAAGAGAATTTCATATATTGAAAACACACGCACACATGCAAACATATAAAGCCTTACAATTTTCTTCTACGAATTTTCTTATTTTAAAATCGTTATATGATAATCTCATCATCAATGTTGCAAGCTACACCTCTTCGAAAGTTTAGTTAAATAAAATTTTTCTTGGACTTTTCTTTTTATTTGTAAGGACCTAATATATTGTTAAAGGGACCAAAATTAAAGGTCAAAATTTGGCTACAAACTTAGTTGTAGCCTAAGGCTATAACTCTCCTTAAACAAATTAACATTGCTACATATTTTGAAAATTCAACAGCTAAATTGCATGTTCTCTATGTTTTTAAAACACATGTCAAATTTCATGCCAATCGGATGTTACTTACTATTCAATCCCTAAACTTATTTTTAGGGCAAATTACAACTTACCCATCTATGGTTTGACCAAAATTTAAGTTGCTTACCTGTGATTTTAAATTCGACATTTTATCTACCTAAGGTTAGTTCAGTTAAAGTTCCGTAACCCACTTCTGTTAAAATTAAAGCTAAATATGTAATTTTGCTCCACTTTTATGTCTCTCTCCTCAAAAAACACAAAAAAAAATATAAAAATACAAGATCAAATTATATAAAAAAGAATCTAGCAAAACACTTGCATCATGGGATTTCAAATCACAGATAGGCAACTTAAATTTCAGTCAAACCTCAAGTAGGTGTCGAATTTCAAATCACAAGTAGGCAACTTAAATTTCGGTCAAACCACAAGTGGGTAAGTTGTAATTTGCCTTATTTTTTATGTATAATTTTAAACTACAAAAACTTGAAATTTAAACATTTGATTGACAACATAGCTATTGATCTTTTCTCTTCTAGAAATTTTGCAAGTATGGAAGATATAATAAGAAAATATAATTAAATGGTTGATTTGTTAAAATTCACATCCAATAAAAAAATATTAATTGGAGTTGTAGCCTTAGTCTACAACCAAACTTGTTGCCAAATTTTGTCTAAAATTTAATTATGTTGGGCCTAAAAAAAATTTAGGGTGGTCACAAAGTGTTTTCAAGGATAAAAAAATCATAATTTTGTATAATTTATACATAATAATAAATTTTTTTTTTCCAAGCCAAGGTGGTCCTGTGATCACCCTAGACTCTATGTAGAGTCTTCCCTGCAATCACGGAGCCAAGAATTTATCTTTGGGAGGCTAAATTAAATTTAGCTGAATTTATATTGGTAATATTAGTTGGATTTAATATATTATATTTAACGAATCATGACGAGGTTCTAACTTCTAAAAAAAAGGCATACACAAAGGAGAGGGAATGATGTTCTAACTTTTATTAAAAAGACACACTACAAATTTCACTCAAAAGTCATGATAACTTTTAAGGGAGACTGAAGCAAGTTATACTACAAACAACACATTCTTTTAACAATGTGAGATATTATAGATGTCATTAAGAACTCTTAAGCAACGTGAGATAATTATAGATATCATTAAGAAGAGGGAAAAAAAGAAGAAGTGAAAATTGATAAGAATATTTTAATTTTTTTAATTGACATATTTAATAAAATCATATCAATGGATATAAAAATAAAATTATATTATTTTACATTATGTATAAATATTTTTTTTTTAATATCATATATATTTAAGGCTAAAGATGAGAGAAAAATCAATTAGATTCCCAAATTTGCATCATGTATACAATATAAATGTTTTAATTTTTGTGCCAAATGAATTAAGTTTTCTAGAAAATTCTGAATTGCACCTCTGTCAGGCTAGCCTTTAGTCAACGCCAGTTAAATTTTGGTTCTAGGTCTTCTGTTTTGGCTTCTTTCGGTAAATCTTTCTCCTTTTTAATTTGTGTTTTAAAATTTTAATATGACCATTTGTAATGATTTTGAGAATATAGTGACACAGGTATATAGTGTGGGCTCAAAGTTATGTTGAAGTATTTGGAATTGTTGGTGGAAATCTGTACACGGAACAGAGCTTCAAACATGAACCTTATAGCTGTTTGATAACATTTTGCAACTGAAAATTTTCACTTGAGCACGCTGTTAACATTATTATGTTCTTTATAATGGTTATGAGTTTGTGGATCCAAGGAGAATAGCACCATCGTCAATATATCGGAGCTCATGCATGGCCAAAAACCATCATCAACTGCTTCATCCTTTATTATAAATCTGTATTTTTATGTATGTCTTCCTCTCATTTTTTTGTGGTTTAGATTGAGTGTATGAAATTACTTTTTTATATTAAAGTGTTGTTACTGGTGCTTTGTCTCTTTCTCTTTACTATTTTTCCCGGAAATATTTCAAGTTGTTTTCTTGCCATTGCAATTAACTTTCCCAAGAAATATATGTCTTTTGATAAAATTATGTTGTGGCATATACTTGGATATCTTCATCTGATACCCACTAAAATTTGGGGTTTTAAATTGAGGAACAAAGATGTTGGATCTCTTTTTGAGACCGTAAGATCCTTGGGCCCCTCTTTTTTTGTTGATTAAGATTTGTTTTGTTTTTAAATTTTTTTATGTCCATGTACTTCAACTTGGCTTATGTATCATCATTTTTTTTATTTTGGAAGTTTGACTATGAATGGATTGCTCAAAAAGCTGAAGGTTCCTTTATTGATGCTTGAGGAGGCATCCTAATTTTACATCACTATATCATTGTTATTATTATTATTATTTTTTTTCTGTTGCTTTCTAATTAACCAAACAAATACACAACTCAGCATAACATAGTTTTATGCAAAGAGTGTCATGCCATTTATTGTTGATGGATTTGAGTTGGATTTCCATATGCGTGATTTTCAATTTTCAGTTTGATATCTTCTTATCCTTTTGGCTCCCCAAGACTATGCATTTTAAAGAAACTATAAGGTGTTGGGCTTTGTAGAGCCTAGTTGTGTTTGATCCGGATGACAACCCGACCCGAAATAATGTTGCGTGGTTTTTAATGGAAGATTTTCTGAGGCTAAGTTCATGGAGCGAAGGCTTGGGCCAATAGGCCCAAGCCGTAGCGCTCATGGACAAGCCTCCTGGGGGTCCAGGAGCAATGCCCCCGGGAAAAATTTTTGGCCCGTTTTGTAGCCCATTGTGATTAGGGTTTGTTGTTGTAGTTTTTGAGAGAAAAAAAAAACTGTACTGCCGCACTTTGTATTTTTTTTCCTGATAATAGTGAAATCCCTGCAACTCCGTGGACGTAGGCAAATTGCCGAACCACATAAATACTGTCTTGTGCGTGTGATTATTATTTTTTTTTTTTGGCGTGTGTTTTTTCTCTATTTTGTTTCTCACAAGTTTGGGAATTCCGTGCTAATTTCCCTACGTAAGGATCAAAGTTTCAAGGAAAGGAATTTTGGGGGCAGGAAATTGACTTCAACAATATATTTCTATATCCATTCTACAATTATTACTCTGGAATAGGAATTTACAGGTAGTCACGGTATCTACAGTTGTTATTCCTATGATAATATATATAGATATGGTGTATCCTTGACTCTAAACATTTGAAATCTTCTATGCTACTCCGCGTGACTTGCATATACACATTGGAGATCTGCACTTGCACTCATTAGCATTTTAAGTTATAATGGAAAATTGATCTCCGTATCATTTCTTTTCATTACTAGATGCTGAATCCATCCAAAGCAGCACAGTCCTTTGACTCCTTTCTAACTCTCTTAGATTCCCACACGTAAAAAGGCATGAGGGAATTGTGTTAATAATGGTTTGTACTTTAAACATATCGTTCAATGTTTATTATCCACCTAAAAGTAATGGCATATTGTTCTTTTTGGAAGAGTAGCCATAAAAATTGTTTTATTATTGAGTGGGCAGCATATCTCATTGATTACAATTGGATTCTTTGAATTGTTTTGTTAGTATTATTATTGTATAGGTGTGTAGGTTAAGAATGATACATACACGAGTAAAGAAGAAGGAAGAATGAAAGGCTTTGCGAACCAGTCAAAAGGCAAAATTATCAAGGTGTTCAACTAGGTAGAAATACCTTCTAACTTATATTCCCTTCTATTAAAGAACACTTGGAAATATAGTCTAAATATTTATGTTGACTACGATTTTCTTGAAAATTATGATCTTAATCCTTAGATATTAATATAAGTTTTTTTTAGGATATTTAGATTTTAAGAATTCTGAATCATGGGGTCTGTTTGTGAATGGATATATTGAAACAATTTAAAATTACGCCATATAATAAACATCAATAATATGGAATGGATTAAAATGTTTTATCATTATTTAAACTACAATATTTTTAGGTTGTTCTTTTATTTTGAATTTTCGTTTTTCAAGATGAATTCGTTTCTTCAACTATTTCAATGACAATTATGTTATAGTCTAAATTCTTATCCCCTGAATTTTTTTTTTTTTTTTTTTAACCCTTAATTTAGTATACTTTAATTTAACAAAAACTTCTCTATATTATTACTTTAACATATTTCAAACATTCTATACAATCTATTCACATGCTAGTTTAAAGCATTATTTGCGCATTACGCGGACCCTTTGCTAGTAAAGAAAAACAATAGAAGCACACCTTACACATCCAACAAGGAAAAAAAAGTTGAAAAAAAGAAGTGTAAAAATGTATATCCATGGAAGAAATCTATCCAGCTAATTAAATCAATCCCCTCACTAGTTTCCTCATTCCGAAGGTCTTCATTAACCAATCATGATTCCTTCCCGTCACAACGTTCCCAATACTCACTCCAACAACTAGTCCAAATCCATACCTAATCAAAACAATTTTCCAACCAAATTGAAATGGAGACCCCAAATCTTGATTCTCTTTAGGAGTTGAAGGTGAAGGCAGTGAAACCTCAAAATTCTTACATTTCTTTGTCAATGGACTTCCACACAATCCTGGATTTCCTTCAAACGAATTGCTTGGAAAAGTATTAAATTGTTTTCCTTGTGGTATAGGCCCCACGAGATGATTATGAGAAACATTGAAGGATTCTAGGAAAGCAAGTTGTGTTAGCTGTTGTGGGATTTCCCCAGAGAGCTTGTTTTGAGAAAGGTCTAGTGATTCCAGATCTACAAGGTTTCTTAAACTTTGTGAGATGTGTCTAGTGAGGATATTGTTAGAAAGATTGAGCAAACGAAGGACTTTTATATTTAAATTTCCAATGGATCCTGGAATATCTCCGGCAAATTTATTACTTGAGAAATCAAGGGCTGTGAACAATGCTTGGACCTTCATGTAAACTGTGACCACTCCTTTGTTTGTGATTATCATTGCATAACAATAATCAAGACCCCATTCGTAATCTTGAAAACTGTTTTGCAAAACAAAGGGTGAAGTTACTTGAATATATGTTAAGTGGTTTGCACTATCAAATCTGGAAGAATTGGAATATTGAAAGAATTTTAATGGCAAACTTCCAGTAAAACTATTGTATGAGAGGTCAAAGATTTGCAAGCTGGGAAACTTATATTTTGCTTTATGAGTCCTTATTGGACCATAGAATTTGTTGGACCGCAAAATGAGAACCTTTAAATTTGGAAGGTCTCCTAACCATGAGGGAAAAGTATCATTGAATTGGTTATTACTAAAATCAAGGGCCATCAACATTATACACTTGGCCAAAGATCTTGGTAACCACCCTTGATACTTGTTTTGGCTGAAGTTAATCATCATTAATTTGCTTCCACTTGTCCAAGCTTGTGGGATGCTTCCTTCAAATGTGTTCCTCTGTAATTCCAATATGAGTAGAGAATCACCAAAGTTGTGCAAGCATTGAGGAAGTGAACCACTTAAGTTGTTAATTGACAAATCAAGGACCTGAAGAGAACTTATGTTACAAATCAACTCTGGAATTTTTCCAATGAATGAATTGTTTGATACATGATATTCCAGGGTGGAGAAGGATGGAATTGGAAGTGATCCTTGGAGCTTGTTAGAATTGAGGTCTAAAATGGCTAGACGGATCCAAGGAAGAAGAATTTAATGTTGACCGAGGCTTGTAAGAAAGTTGTAAGAAAGGTCGATAACCTCTAAATTTTCTTTACTCACATTCCAAAACCATTCCGGTACTTGACCATGAATGTTGTTGGCGCCTAGGTCTAGCCATTTTAGTTCATTTTGGGTTGTTAGGAAGTTTGGAAACTTGCTCAAGTTGCACAAACCTAATCCTAAATTTTGGAACTTTTGAAGAGTTGTATTATCACTAGTTTCACTAATGATTAATGATACTCCACAATTAGATATATACAAAGAAGTTAATTTGTTGAGCTTATCAAACTTGTCAAACTCCACTTTGCCGGTAAAGTTGTTTGAGGAAAGATCAAGAAATTCAAGATTCTCAAGGTTAAAGATTGAGCTTGGAATCTGGCCTGCAAGCTCAAAAGGGATTGGACCAGTCAGTTCATTATCGGTAAGGTGTAGAAAAGAAAGTTGGATGAGGTTTCCTAAGGCAGATGTAATGTGGCCCTTGAAAGTGTTAATTGAAAGATGGAGAAAATTTAGATGCGTGAGGTTACCAAGTGAAGATGGAATGAACCCAGAGAAGTTGCAACTATTCACATCAATTTTAGTCAAGGAGCCAAGGATTCCTATTGAAGTAGGTAGCTTACCTGTGAAACTTGTGTTTGCAAGGATCATTTCCTCAAGGGGACTACTCCATTGAAAGTCAGGTAGATAACCGATGAGACCTTTATTTTTCCGCACATTAAGAACTCGTAAATTAGGAAGCTTAAAGATGCCTACTAGAAATTCCCCATGCAATTTGCAGTCACTAAGACAAAGGGACGTTAAAGAAGACAAATTTGCCAAGATATTAGGCACAATGGAGATTATGCTCACCCCACTCAAATCAAGCTTTTCTAGGAGGGTTAAATTTCCAACTAGACGTCCTAGACTTGGCTTCTTGATTTCCAAATCATGGTTGAAAGACAGATCGAGGGATGACATTTGGGACAGTTGTGAAAATTCTATTGGGATTTGACTAGAAAAAGAAGAATTAGAGAGATTAAGGTATGTTAGTTTGGATAGATTAGAAACTGTGGATGGAATTTGAGATTTGTTGAAATGATTATCAGCAAGATCAAGCCTTCGGAGATGAACAAGATTGAAAAGGCTGCTGCTAGAGTTAATAGAACCGTAGAGACAGCTGCTATGGAGGTCAAGACCAATGACATGACCCGTGAACTCATCACATTCTACCCCATCCCATGAGCAACAGTCACTGTTGTTTCCTTCTAATGTCCATGATGCAACCTTAGGATAGGTCAATGGATCAGTGGAAGAAGTTTTGTCAATGACAAAGCTTTCCTTAAATTGCAACAAGTAAGACCTTTCGTGACCATGGCAAAGAGGCTGCATAGAGGAAAACGAGCAAGTGGCTATGAGATGTAACGTTGAGAGGAAAGAAAGTGTGGACACAAATTTTAAACGATACAAAGCGGACGCCATTACTTACGTCTAAATTATCCATGTTTTTTTCCCCCTTATATAAGCAACGAATACAAAAGAAGGGCTTCTAAATCTTCCATTTTATACTATTGCATACCCTTGACATGGTCACTCCACAAATAGAGATGTGGGTGGCAAAAACCAGAATTTAAGTTTCTAAAAAGAAGTTTCATACCCATATAATTAGATTAAACTAGAGTCTCCAATATATTTTCTTCTCAAAACCAGACCAGACCAGCCAGTCCGACTGGTTCAACTGAGAATCAACAACTAACCAGGTCTGATATGCTTAAAAATCGGAAACTAAAGAAAAAGGAAAAAATAAAAACTAAAAAAATAAAACCCTTGTAATCGGATTCGGAGGTTCAACATTGGAAACCAGGAACCGAGCCGATTGAACCGGTTTTGTAAAATAATGTTCAAATATATGCATTTTGCAGCAAAAAGACAAAAGGTTGCATTGTTTTCCTTCAAATCCAACCAAAAAAACCCATAAGAATGATGATTCAAGATCGTGGGAAGGAAAAAAACTCGATGAAAAGAGAGAGAGGGGGTAAAAAACTAAAGATTAAAATGTGATCCTCGATTATTTTTTAGGTGAATTACCTTAGCAGCATCAACTTCCTGAAATTTTTTATTTTGCAGAAACAATACTTGAGACCGAGAGAGTGAGACTGTGAGACACTTCAAAGTTAAAACAAAAGAGGAGAGAATGGCTTCAGCTTCCGAAGTGACAAGTTTGAAAGGAGAAATAGAAGTTTGAAAGAAGAATGGATAGGTAAAGTATTAACGAAGGAGAATGGCTTTTATTTTTTGTTTTATTTCTATGCTTGTCTGATGTCTCTCCTCCTAGAGAGCCACGTCCCACGTTACAACTTCTTGAAATAAGCAAAGTGACTTACAGCTTTAACAAGGAAAGGGTAAAAAAAAAAAATTTAAAAAGGCCATGTCAGTATATATATAATAAATATAAGTATTAAATATATAATAATAATAATAAATATAATTCTATGATTTTTTTTATTATAAGAATAATTCTGCGATCTTTAAATTATCTTATTGTGTCCCATAAATTCCTAAATATTTGTGTTTATCATACAAGAAAATAAATAGGGTGTCCTTAATAATGTGTCTCAAAGCTCACCTCTACAGTAGCAAAACTTTCAAGAGAATCAATATAACTTACAAGTAAACTATTATCGCCCTGTAATATAAGTTGTTATTTTGGTGTACTGATTTTTGGCCATTTGGGACAACAATAAGCTAAAATTGAAATTAAAACTTGCCAAATAATTTCTCAAATTTCCTAAATACATTTATAATACATTAACTTATTCAACTACAATGAATGTTGTTCTTTTTCTTTTTAAACAGCTACAAATTTATCTTATTGCTATATTTCAGCAAATATAAAAATCTCATTGGACAAATACATAGAAAGTGTTCAATTAGATACTAGCCTCTGAGCACACGCTTACGCATGTGTTAAGAAGCTCTTCTATTTTTTTTAAAGGTTAAAATTTTTCATTTATCATAATTCTGAGTTGCTATATTTTCCAATCATAAAAATATCTAAAGGTGTGATAAAAATTATGCGTTTGTAGGTAAAATATTTTTTTTATATATATAAATCTCATCACACCGTTATGTATTTGTGTGATTGGAAAACATAACAAATTAGAATTATGATAAATGAAAATTATTAATCTTTAGAAAAAAAAAACAAATAGAATAGCCTCAAAGCAATTATAAACTTTTTATATATGGGTTGTGCGTTTTGATATTTTTATTTCCTAAATTTAATACATAGAAACTAAACTCACATTATTTTTTAACTGAATATTTTTAGTTAAAAAACTTTTTAGAAAAACATTTTTTAGTATTTTAAAATTATTTATTAATTATTTATGACAACATCGGTGACCATTGGTCTAACTCCGGTTGAACCAAAAAACTAAGAACCACTCACTCTTCCAGTTCTTTGACCATTCCAATTTTTAAAACCATTACAAAAGTACCAAACTCATTATCTTTAAAAAATAGAGAAACTTTAATACAATCCATTTGGATTGTCCAATAAATTATATCACGATAGCTTTGATCCCTAAGATTCCAAAAATCACTTTTGACTCTTGTTTCTTTGGTTATTATTATTTTTTCTTTGTTGATTATAAAAAAAGGCTAACTTCCATTACCATACTTGGAGGTTTGTGTTAATACCAATCAAGTCCAAGACTTATCAAAACTGATCAATTTGATTCCTAAAACAAACTTTGTGTGTGTTTGAAACTAACTTATAAGACAACTTTTTGTTTTTTTAGCTTTTATATACAAATTTTTGAGTTTTCATTTTTTCAAAGTACAAGTATACTTTAGTGTACTTTAAATAAAAAGTTTTTAGTAAAAAACTAAATAAGTTATTTCCAAACAAACCATTGAGAAAAATGACTAACAGGCATTAGCACAAACCCCAGAATATGTTAATTGAATTTACCCATTAAAAAAAAAAAAAAAAAAAGTTGCCTTTCCACTTCTTTTAGGGGTGTTTAGGCGCCACCCGCAGCCTACGAAACTAGCCAGGGCCAATCAAGCTATTCGCCGCAAGCATCCATCGCAGGTGATAGGCATGATGATTGGTAGTGTTTTCGAGTTCCAACGGCAGTGCAGTTTGGTGAACCAAGCACGAGTTTTGCACACCAATAAGAACCACACCACACGAATACTGTATAATATATATATATATATATATAATTAGGTTTGTCGCGGTTCCAACTTCCAAGTCTTTCAGATTCAGTTTTAAAAAACCACATGTAATAAATGACACCATTCCATTTTTTTTTAAAATAAAAAAAAATGGTACTAAACGATGTCGTTTTAAGCTTTAAGCCACTACCTTAAACGACGTAGGTTATATTTATTTAGACTAGTCTTCTCTTTCTCTCCTCAGCCTCCACCACTACCACCGTCATCCTCTACCACCCAATGCCACCATTCTTAGAGTTTTCACCTCTCCTGTCTTCTCTTTGTCATAACTATTCTCTAGAAGTTTCAAGAGAAGGTTTTGATTTATCTTTTATGGGTTGGGTTTTGTTTTTTCCATCTGGGTTTTGTGATTTCAAAGTGTTTGATTTTGCTTCTAGAGTTTTTTTAGCTCACTCTTGTTGTTTGATGTTTGATTTTGTTTCTATGGATTTTTTTTGTTCACTTGTGCCTATTGTTGCAATGTTTGCTACTTGATTTTGTTTCTAGGTTTCGAAGATTGTAATTTTATTTATTGATTGTCCTATTGTTTGATTATCTTGTTGTGATTTTAGTTGATTATCATGCTATTGTCATTTTAGAAAAAAAAAAAAAAATTCAAAGCTTAGCTTACATAACCAAACAAACCACACCGAACCAATATGGTGCACCGCATCATGTATAAATTGGTTCTTAACCGTTTACAATTGAGGTGCAGTCAAACATGAAGGAAAACCGCACCCTTAGGTGTGGTGTAGACCTCCCCCAACAACCAGCTGCACCGCACACCGTGAACAAGTTTGAGTTCTTTAACTTAGTGGGCATACTATTTTTTATTATTATTATTGATAGAAATAGTGGGCATACCATTTTTTTTTTTTTTTATTGATAGGAATAGTGGGCGTACTATTTTTTTTTTTTAATTTTTTTTATTGATGGAAATAGTGGGCGTACTAATTGCATTGCCAATGTCCACCGCTTTTTTTTTTTTAGAAAAGTTTCCACCACTTTTTGTTCCCCGGTATAATACTTTAATAAATTTTTGGCGAAACTACAATGTTAGCCCCTTAAGTTTACCTTGCGAGCACAATTGGTCTCTCAAGTTTCAAGTGAGCACAATTGGTCCCTCAAGTTTTCAAAATGAGCGATATAAGTCCTTTTGTTAACTTCCATTAGTGATGTTCCTTATGTGGCTAACGGAATAATGACCTAGCATTTTTTTTAATAATGTGGCATTTCTCTTTATTAAAAAATTACAAAATTAAATTTACACATAAGAAACAAAGAAAACCTATTCCAAATTCAAATCCTATTCCTAACCCAGTTCCAAATCAAAACTCAATTTGCAATTTGCAATTTGATGTGAGATTCACAAACCCACGATAGAGAGGGATTGAACAGACCCAAGCCCAACTGCCACGACATTACCGCCCTCCGCTGGAGACATTGGCCTCCTACTTCTCCAAGTGACAGCCATTGCCACGGTTCATGAGGTTTTCTTTTGTGTCGATTTTAAGCTTGTTTGATTTTCTTTTGTGTCAATTTTAAGCATGTTTGGAATAAACCTCTGAATGTTTGGAATCAACATTTGAGCACAAGAATTCTGTAAGTGTGTGCTCCATTGCTTTGGTCTCTACTGGATATTTTTTTTTATTCATGAGGTTTTCTTTTGAAAGCTCGAAAATGTGTTAAATAACACAAGAGCTGTTTAGACCCCCGATTCAAAGTTACGGCTTGGTTGATTTTACACTAACTTAATACTAAGTGCGGAATAGTGTAAACACAAGCATACAAGCGAGAGAGCTACTCTAATCCATATTTAAAGCAACACAGCAGTAAAATGAAATGAACAAGAGTAGGGAAGAGAGATGCAAACACAGATAACACGCCGATGTGTTATCGAAGAGGAAACCGAAGAACTCAGTGAAAAACCTCTTCACCGCCCTCCAAGCGGTAATCGATCCACTAGACAATCAGTTGGGATACATGAGTTAGCAAGAGACCCTCCAAGCCTAATCTACCCGCTATACCTAAGCCCTCCAAACTCCTACTCCAACAAGGCTTCTCGGAACCATGTCTTGTCTAGCTCTTCGGATCTCGCAACAAGCTCCATGTTGCATCTGCCATCCTTGGCTTCTTCCAATACTTCCCAGCAGCACCAAATTATCACTTGACACTCTCAAAGGGTGTGGTAAGTGTTTGGGCTATCAACCTCTCAATGATATGGAAATGGAGAGGTAGGAGATGAGGAAATTCTACAAACAAATGTGTAGAGAATTGTTGGTATAACAATTTCTAACTCACAAATGTGTAGAGAATTGTTGGTATAACAATTTCTAACTCTCAAGTGTTTTTGTTAGTGTAGGCACAGAAAGTGTGTATCAGACTAGACAGGCTGGCAGAACAGAATGTCTCGTGGGTGTCTCGCGGGAAGGCCTTACCCGCGAGATACTCGCGAGACACAACTATCTCCATCTGGCCTGACTCTTCGCATTCCAGTCATGTGCAAGGCACATGCTTCCTTTCGCGGGATGCTTAGTCGCGAGATACCCGCGAAACTTCTTCAGTGTTCAGTTGCTTGAATCTTCACACACTCTCTCTCTAACACACAACCCTTACAATGAAATCCCACAACAAATACAGGGTACAAAAAAGATTGAATACAATTACAATCACATTTGGCACGGAATAAAAGCCAACAGAATACATATTGGAAAATCACAACTTTACAATCTCCCCTTTGGCTATTTCGTGACAAAACCCCTAAAACAGACTCTAGACTTAAACGTGAGTTTGGGAACAAAGGCAAAACTCACTCACACCTAATCTAGAAGCTGTGAAGCACTTGCAAGTAAATACCTGTAACCTGAAACACTTGCACACAAACAAAACTTTCATTAAGCTTATGACAAGTTGAACACAAGGTACGTACATGAGCAAGTAAAGTGCGATCAAGTTTGTAAACACAGTAAACATGAAGCATATCTTGATCAAACAAAAACAGTCATTAAAGAATGACCACAATGAACATTTAGCAAGTAAATGCTCATCCGGACACGCAATGCAATTAAGAACAATCCCAAGGATCAATTGCATGTCCAACACTCAACCAATGCAAAATACACGAAGTATTTGCATCTAGGAACAATCCTACTAGGGCACAAGAGTGAAGTACTCAAGACATATTAACAATATCTAAAAGTACACAGAAAATGCTACAAAAGCATTAAGATAGTCACAAACACTGAATATAAACTGAAACATTTAAAAGCAAAGTGTACTGAAGTTTTAAACAAAAAACCAGTAAGAGCATGGACATGAACCAGCAGTTATAAAAGCTAAAAAATAAACAAAGATAAACCAAATAGTAGTTAGAGTCTTCTCCTCCCCCTTTCACTGCACTCCCCTTATCACTACACTCCCCCTAACAACAACACCATCCAATCTCCCCCTTTTTTGTCATGGAATAGCTAGTCGTCATGTTCCTCTAGCTTCCTTTGAACTTGGTCCAGTTGAGTCTGAAAAGATGTGAACTTGGTGTCGAAACGAATGTGTTGGGAGTGCATGATGGTAGCTAGTCCGGATATCTTGGTAGTAATCTCTTGGAGAGTAGCCATGATGTTGTCTAGCTGTTCATCATAAACATGAGATGTAGAACTTGAGCTACCCTGAGTAGACAACCCTAGCTGGGTTTAGCAATTTGGTCCAAGTTCTCTCCTTGAATACTTCAGGTATGAAAGTGCCCTCAAGTGATTCCAAATGTACGACCCTTTCCATGATGATTGTTTTGTCCTTATAGCAGTCATTATACTTCATATCAGCTTCAGCAGACTTGAAATGATCAGAATCAGTGCGTGCACACTTGGAAGAGGATTTCTTGGTGGCTGCATGCTTAGTAGGAGCCATCTGTGCAAAGGAATACAAACAGAAAAGAGCCAAGTATGGACACACAAGACAGAATACAAAACTTGATTAGATTCAAGTTAGTTCAAAAATTACAAGTAAAACAACCTAAAACCATAGCATATAAACTCAAAATAACATGCTAAACAGATGAAACAAGAAGATATGGGCACAATGCATGAAAATAAGTAACTGTGCATGTGTGTGCATGTGTTGATGCATGTGTGTGCATGTGTTGATGCATATGAATGCAGCATGAGATGCATAGGGGGGGCTAGAAATGCCTAAAGTGTGCACAATGTGTGCAGGACATGGCATTGAGGCACAAAATGGACAAAGTGTGAAAAACACATACAAATTGATCAAAACATGGTTCATATGATCAAACAAGACCAAAAACAAAGATTGGAACTTAGTTGAGTCCAAAATAATACAGAAATGTCATTTAGACAATCTGTCAAACACATGACATGCAATAATGCAAAACATTTATGAAAAATGCATGAACATATGGAAAAATGCCTCAATACATGCTCAAACTGCCACAAGGGGCTAACACAGATGCACAAACATCAAATGGGACTCAGCCCAATCAAAGAATAGAAAAAATTTCCACAAAATTTAGAATCCCAACCCAATTTTTGGAAATCCCTAATTTTCAAAACCCTAAGCACAAATTCTGCATAATCCGAAAATAAAAGATGAAAATAGTGTAAGAAACACATATCTTGAAAGGATTTTGCATAGATTTTGCAGAGATTTTGCCTGAAAATGATGGGATTTGAGTGAAAAATGGTTTTAGGTTGAAAAGGGTTCGAAGAGAGTTAGTTCGAGGGAAATGTCTAAGTGTTTGAAAAACAGTCACATCTGCTGTATAAAACTGAAAACATGCGTTTTTCGCGGGTTAGGCAGTAGCGACGCAGTAGCGAAACAGTAGCGAAAAGGACCATTGAAGCTCAAAAGCTTTCGCGAGAAGCTGTTAGTCGCGAATAAGTCGCGATACAGTCGTGAAACTCTCTGTGTGATTTTGTGAAAAATCCAATTTTTTCCTAAAAATCTTTTCGCAAGAAGTTTTTAGTCGCGAAGTACTCGCAAGGCAGTAGCGAGAGTTTCTGTATGAAAATGTGACTTTTTAATTTCCCTTAAGCACTTTTCGCAGGAAGCTCTAAGTCGCGAGCTTCTCGCGAAACAACCTCTGAACCAGTTTTTGATGAAAAACACAAAAATGCATTTTGAACAAAAACTAAAAGCACGAAAGTATAAAATCACTTTCAAAAACAAATAAAATACTCAAAAATCTTTTTGGGTTTGATCATCAAGTATTTGAGCATACACATCACATTTGAACATGTACCATCACACAAATGAGATAAACATTCATTGAATCAAAGACTTGTGTGTTGTGTGTGAGTATCAAATGTGGAATAGTCCATAGATGAGAGTGAAGCTTCAATGATCAATTTAATCAAGTCATACATAGCTGGTACGAAATCCAGTGGACAATCTCAATGATAGAGATGAACATATATGACCTCCCACAAGAGAATGATTATAAAACTTAGAAGCTTTTCATTTGGCTTCTGCATAAATCGTAACATTTGATCCTTTTTGGACAATACATCTCTTTTTGAGATTGGTGCATGAAATTTTTGATATTTCAACAATGAGAGCTAGCCTTTGGCTTTTTGAACACCATACATTTCAATATAAAAGTCGTTTTCCCTTTTTCCTAGTCAAATACTAGTATGTGCGACAGGCTTTTGCAGCTCATAATCTCTTTTTCATTTTGAGATTTACATTTGGTGAGCTCTAATGCAAAAACATAAAAAATAGTGGGAAGAGATATAGGCACAAATCTATGCATGTGTCAAGACCATCAAGACTATTGACCAATCATTCATGACAAGCTTGAATATCTATTTACAACAATCACACATAGTTTTCAAGATTTCTCCCACAAGGATATATGTGCATACAAAACAAGCTAAGCTCGTAAATGCACTACACCATTAGTACGAAGGTACTAAGCCAAACTCACATGTGAAATACACAAAACAAGCAATCAAACTTTTTGAAGATTTTTCAATTTTTTATGGGTTTTTGAAATTTTTTACCACACTCAAAAACAGAACAAGAAACGAAAATCATCAAAAACAAGAGTAAAGCAAAAGCTAGTGAAAGAAACATGCTAGAAACCAGAAGCAATAGTCACAACGCAAATTATGCATGTTGTGATGCATGAGCAAATGTCCCTAAACATCGAAAGAATTAATGCATGGACATATTGAGATGCTTATGCATGAGTACTCCTTTTCACCCACACAGCACGTGCATTTGGGGTGATATCCCTATAGGATTGGGTATGAGTGTTGTGTCCTTCAAACCTTTTGGAGAAGCTTGCCAAACAAGTGGTGAATGCATCAATCATCTTCATCACATCCATCACACCGGAATCACCATATTGACCTCTTGGTTGCTCAACAGCCCAATTCCTTTTGTCATTTCTAGGTCCTTTTGTCATTTCTAGGTCCTTTTGACCTCTGATCACTTGCATTGTTCAATGCCCTCAGCTTATGACAATTTGGTCTGGTGTGTCCTTGTTGTCCACAGTGATGACAGAATTGTTGAACTCTTGGACCTCTTTGTGATTTATGAAGTGATTTCCCTTTGATTTCAGTTCTAACCACTGATTGGTTACAAGGCTTATTTAGCACCCGTTGGTTAGCCACATTCTTCTTCTTTTCATCCTTTACTTTCTCAGGAGTAGAGGCAGCTACAACCGGCTCTCTGGCCTTTACAAACTTCATTTCTTTGGTGACATTGGCCAATGAGCTACTCCCTCCGGTATATCCCAACCCGAACTTGTCTGAGAAATGTTTTTGAGATGAAATAACATCGTCTAGCTTCTTCGTGGATACCCTCTCTATCTTGGCATTTGCTTGCACTACCTCTAGCTTAAGAAATCTGATTTTTGAATAAGCTTTAGTCAGCTCACCATTCATAGTCTCTATCTCACACTTGGCCTTCTTATAGCGCACTAGAAGACTTTTATAGTCTTCCTCTGCCTTTTTCATCTTCTTTATGGCTGCCTTGGCCACTCGTGTGTACTCTCCTGACTTCTCAAGAAGTGAGTTGTAATTCTCTTGAATACCGGCTGTGTTTTCATCTTCTTCAGCATCAGATTCTTCGACAACTCCCATGGATTCCTCATCACTATGCTCTCCAAGTTCTTGCACAAGCAAATTCAAGTCCTCCGAAGACTCAACATGAGCAATAGTCATAAATTTTGAGAAATTCCCTTCTTCATCACAGCTTGCTTCCAAATCGGAGTTTGAAGAATCCGAATCACTAAGGGTTGTGGCATATGCCTTTCCCTTCCCTCTCAAATGGTTAGGACACTCCTTCTTGAGATGCCCATGACCATTGCATTCGAAGCACACAATTCCTTGAGGAGACTGTGAATCCTTTCCATCTTTCTTCTTAAACTCCTTCCTATCACCTTTGGAGGATGAGAACTTCCCTCTGTTGAACGGTTTCCCACTGTTCTTCATCTTTAGAAATTTTCGGAAGTTCTTTGCAAGAAATGCTACATCCTTTTCCACTCCATTTTCTTCGGAGGAATCACCCATTCTTTCGGTAATGGTTTTAAGAACAAGAGATTTACTCAACTTATGAGAAGGCAACCCAAGCTCATACGTTTGGAGAGACCTAATGAGCTCTTGAATCTTAATTTCATCCAAATCTTTACTTTCTTCTATAGCTGTGACGTTCGCTCAGAAGCTTTCCGGTAAAGACCTCAAAATTTTTCTTACCACCTTAGCATCCTCAATCTTCTCACCAAGATTGAGCTTCGCAATCACAATTTCGTTGAGCTTTCCATAGAATGAATCAAAGGACTCATCATCTCCCAACTTAAGCTCTTCGGATTTGGTGGTTAACATCTAAAGCTTTGTGTCCTTAACTTTCTTTGTTCCTTCATAGGTGGTCTCCAATATCTCCCAAGCTTCCTTGGCTACTGTTATGTGAGAAATCCTGTGGAACTCATCTGGAGAAACACCACAAAAAATTGCATTCAAAACTTTACTGTTAGCATTGGCTGCCGCAAGTGCTGCTTTATCCCAAGTGGATTTTGCGGCCTCCGGCCTAGTCCAACCTACTTCTACGGTATCCCAAATAGTATCATCAATTGAACACAAGAAAGCCCTCATCCGGACTTTCCAAAAAGCATAGTTGTTACCATTAAAATATGGTGGAACATTTAAAGATTAAAACTGGTCCATCTCAATACGGGGTCAAGGATCGCACTAAGGTGTTTAAACCACAAAGAGTGCACCTGTTCTGATACCAATTGAAAGCTCGAAAATGTGTTAAATAACACAAGAGCTGTTTAGACCCCCGATTCAAAGTTATGGCTTGGTTGATTTTACACTAACTTAATACTAAGTGCGGAATAGTGTAAACACAAGCATACAAGCGAGAGAGCTACTCTAATCCATATTTAAAGCAACACAGCAGTAAAATGAAATGAACAAGAGTAGGTGATGACTTGCATAATTTATCACTTCTCAACTTTAAACTTTAGTCTAATTTCATTTATTTTTGTTGATTTTAGATTTCATTATTGTTATTTAAATTTTATTGCAGAAAAAAAGAAAAGAAGAAAAGAAGGAGGCGCTGAACCACAAACAGGAAAAACGTTTTGGGCTGAAAAACGTCTTGGGCTGAAAAAATGTTTTGGGCTGAACTGAAAAACGTTTTGGGCTGAAAATATGTTTTGGGCTGAACTGAAAAAGGTTTTGGGCTGAAGAGAGAAATGTTTTTGGGCTGAAGAAAAGGGCAACACGTGAACTGAAGCAAAAAAGAAAGAGGCGTTGGACAAAAGGGACAGAGAGAAAGAAAAAGAGAAAAAGGCTGAAACAGAAAAAGAGGAAGAAAAAAAAGCGGCGCTGAAGCAAAAAAAAGAAAGAGGGCTGAAACAGAAGAAAAGAAAAGAAGAAAAAGGAGAGGCGCTGAAGGGCTGAAACAGAAGAAAAAAGAAAAAGAAAAGAAAAGCTGAAACTTGCAGTAGAGGCTGAACTGGGAGGACTGAGACGAGATATATTTTCAGCATTTATTTTTCTTCGAATCTCCTCAGAAAAATGATGGTGAATTCGTTTATGTTGAATTTTATTTTTAGCATGAACTAAATTTTCTTTATTCTAGGAAAACGATGTAATCTAGTTCCGAACTATGCTTGCTTTTCTATGTTAATTTGAACAAATTCTCTTCATGTTTGTCTGATTTATTCTAAGCTTATTGCTTCTAATTAACTGGCCATTAATTAGATGATTTTAATCTTGTGATTTGCTGTCGAAAGAGGGAATTATAGGATAGATCTTGAATATTTCAGAATAGGTAAATATAGAGATCGAAAGACTTGTATGAACCTATGTAGTATTAAAATCGTTGGTCTTAATGCTTTCTTGCTTTATTAAATTGCATACTCTTGTGTAAAATGATGAATAAGAATGTTTCCATTTGACTGTCGAAAGAGGCTTTTGGAAGAGTTTGGAGATTGCTAACAAATAGAGAGAATTAAATTCAATTAGCTAGATGAGTAAAGCATGGTGAGGGATTAGGTGAAATCGATTTCCTAGAAGTTTCGTTCCCATTAATTTGATCTTTGAACAACATCTTTCTTTTCCTTTGCACATTTTCTTTAAATTGATTTTATTTTAAATTCCAATTACAAAAAAACCTTAGTGACTTCTCTAGATAAAATCGAGATTATTATAATTTTGGTATTTTTCAAAAGTAAGCTACCAATCCCTGAGGACGATACTCTTCTCATCACTTTACTATAAAACTACGATACTGTGCACTTGCAGTTTTGCACTGATCAGTAGGGAAGAGAGATGCAAACACAGATAACACGTCGATGTGTTATCGAAGAGGAAACCCGAAGAACTCGGTGAAAAACCTCTCCGTCGCCCTCCAAACGGTAATCGATCCACTAGACAATCAGTTGGGATACATAGGTTAGCAAGAGACCCTCCAAGCCTAATCTACCCGCTGTACCTAAGCCCTCCAAGCTCCTACTCCAACAAGGCTTCTCGGAACCGTGTCTTGTCTAACTCTCTAGATCCCGCAACAAGCTCCATGTTGCATCTGCCATCCTTGGCTTCTTCCAATGCTTCCCAGCAACACCAAATTATCACTTGACACTCTCAAAGGGTGTGGTAAGTGTTTGAACTATCAACCTCTCAATGATATGAAAATGGAGAGGTAGGAGATAAGGAAATTCCACAAACAAATGTGTAGAGAATTGTTGGTATAACAATTTCTAACTCTCAAGTGTTTTTGCTAGGGTTTTCTCTCAAAGGCTCTCCTTATCATTTGTGAGTAATATAGGTATATATAGTGTGGGCACAGAAAGTATGTATCAGACTGGACAGGCTGGCAGAACAGAATGTCTCGCGGGAAGGCCTTACCCGCGAGATACTCGCGAGACACAGCTGTCTCCATCTGGCCTGACTCTTAGCATTCCAGTCATGTGCAAGGCACATGCTTCCTTTCACGAGATGCTTAGTCGCGAGATACTCGCGAAACTTCTTCAGTCTTCAGTTGCTTGAGTCTTCACACTCTCTCTCTCTAACACACAACCCTTACAATGAAATCCCACAACAAATACAGGGTACAAAAGATTGAATACAATTACAATCACATTTGGCACGGAATAAAAGCCAACAAAATACATATTGGAAAATCACAACTTTACATCTTTTGTGTCGATTAAAATAAAATTCGTTGGGGAACAATATCAGCTAAATATATGCATAGGGACTGTGATTTGTAAAGAGTAACACTAATCTTGGATTATTCTAACTGGTTTTTACACGTGATTGTAATGCTCTTTGAGATTTTAAAGTCCATATCTATAATGGTCACAGACTCTAGTTTTAAAGACTTTAGGCAAGTCAAATTTTTTTAATTGGTCAGTATGTATTTCTTCTGTGGTTATCTGAAAGTCAATATAAAGACCGACCTAAGAGAAGATTTAATGCAGGTTCTAAGAATAGAAATAATGAAGACAAAGAAGACGAAGAGAGCTCTCAAGCTGGAGGAGCTCGTGGAAGTCGCGACAATAATGAACGACAATCCACTAGTCCCAAAAGTCGTAATGTCAAGTGTTTCAAGTGTGGAAAAATGGGTCACTTTGCTTGAGACTGTCGATTCAAGTGGAGAACAGCTCAAGGAAATACAGCAACGTCCGGGAATCTAGAAGATGATGGCGAAGAAGAATGGGTTGTTGAATCATGTCTGGCTGTGATAGAGTCAGTTGAAGAAGCAGTAGAAGAGGAAGCAATGCTAACAGTATCAAAGGAAATTGAAGAAAAAAATGCCTAAGAGCATGGGGGAGCAGTCTGGGAAAGATCAGTTCACGGTTACTGATGAGTTACAATCTTTTGAAGATGAAGGTGAGCTAGAACGGAAACCCAATCCCGAGCATGCAAATGTAGCAGCCACAGAAGATGGAAACATAAAAGAGCCATCAACATATGAAGAAAGCATCTCAAAGAGAAGGATGGAGAAAAGCAATGAAAGAAGAAATTCAAGCATTAAAGCAAAATCAAATCTGGGATCTTGTGCCAAGGCCCAAGGATGTGAAACCCATTTCTTGTAAATGGGTGTATAAAGTCAAGACCCACGCAGATGGATCGGAAGAAAGATACAAGGCTCGCCTGGTAGTTCGAGGATTCTCTCAACAATATGGGCTAGACTATGATGAGATGTTTAACTCAGTGGCAAAGATCACCACCGTACGTGTCCTGATAGCACTTGCAGCAAGTAAATCTTGGAAGTTATGGCAAATGGATGATGTAAAGAATGCTTTCCTGCATGGTGAATTGGATCGAGAAGTTTACATGGAGCAACCAAAGAGATTTGAGAGCAAAGCCCAACTAGACAATGTCTGTAAGCTACGAAGAGCACTTTACGGGTTGAAACAAGCACCAAGGGCATGGTATGGCGACCAAGGTGGAATTGAGAGAGAGTCAATCTTGAGGGGGAGTGTTAAACATCAAGCACTACCTCTCTCTCTTTCTCTAGAAATATCTAGAGTTTATCTCAATTTCTCTCTCTCCAGAATTTCATAGAGATTTCCTTGGCTAAATAAATTTCAGCCACAACTTTATACAGTATCTAGAAGCTTGGTGAAAGATAGTATTTTATTGTCATTAAAAAGATGAAGCTAGAAGCTTCTTAACCGACATAGGACAAGTATAAATATGGAAGTGGTTCTCAGTTTTTGTGTGTCAAAAGCACTAAGCCGTGTGTGTGAAGTGTGGTGATGTGAAGAGAAGGTAGGTGAAGTGTGTGCCATAAAGCTCCGAGTGTTGTAGAGTGTGAAGTCAAGCAAAGTCAAAATAAGTGTCCTAGTGACAACTTCGTGTCTAGAGGTAAGGTGTAAGGTGTTAGGTGTGTGCTAGTGTATTTGAGGATAGTGTGTGAATGTAAAAGTGCCATGTGTGCACTAGTACTAGTGTAATAACAGTGGTGCCTGTAAAGTGTTGTAATTCTAAGAGTAAGTTTTAAATAAAAAGCTCTTTGTTTAGTCTTTTGTTCAACAAAGGGCATCATAATCTCAAGTAAATTGATAATGGACCATTTTTCAGCATCTTGAATCAACTCTAGCTTCAATTGTTATCATAGGCCTACGTGTACCATCAATACGTGTGGCATTTGGCATTAGCAGTTCGTGGAATGAGAAACTTATTGAAGCTTAATTCAATAGAGAAGCCATCATGGTTGTTAAAAGTTCGTCACCAACACAGACAATACGGAAACAAATAAAAATCTCTCTAAAAGTCATGTATACAGAGTTATAGTCACTCTGAAAGTCATGTATACATATTGTAACATCAACTTTTAGAAGGTTTTGATGAAGCCACTACATATCTGATGGACACCAGTCCACATTTCATGTTAGTTACATGCCCACTGATAAAATTAGATAAGCATTATTGAGTAGTAAATATTTAGCCAAAGGTTACAAGACAAGTTTTCAAGACAAGGAAATCATAGTGAACAAGAGACTAGTCAACTGCATAAAGGTTTCCAATAAACATCATATTAAATTCCACCATTCAACATGTTTAAATTCCCTTGAATTATTTCAAACAATAACAAAAAATATTTAAGCATTCAATCCACTTCAAATACACAATTATCTCCACAAGTGCCTTCACTTCTGCACATTTATCCACAAGAAATTTTGTTCACTTCTGCACTTTTGCATTCTTATAGAACTTTGTAATTCTTCTGGATGTCTCACTTGTAACAACCATATCTCAACAAGTGACATTTCATCAGAATTATTGTGTTCATATATCTTTACCTCCCCCTCCTTCGTATTTGTATGGATTATTCCTAATTTTCCCCCAATAGTAAAGGGCAATTGTGAAGCCATCCATCCCTACAACAAGAGCAAGGAATTCACCATTAAAAACAAACATAGCAAAGGGCCGAATTATTTTTAAAAGGTTATTCTACAATTTCAATACATATTTAGAAGTGATGGAAGTAGTATAATAAGACAATTAGTGTCTAAGTGTGAAGATTAGAGACAATGCCTTTTGATCCATGAATTTCTTGTGATCCATGAATCTCTCTCACCCAACTACCAATAAGGTGAGTATATGAATAATAAGCATATAAAAAAAATCAATAAGTGCTTAAAAATTTGGAATGCAACTTATAACTGTCATTCAGGAATGGTATTAAGTATCAAAGTACCCTTCATGTCAGTACAAAAAAATGGTTTCCTTGTTCCTGTAAACACGTAAAGGTATGCCAAAAAAAAAAAAAAAAAACTCATTTCATTAAATCACTTGATGTATTCATGTTAAAAATCATTCCATGCCTTGCAATTTGCTTAATCAACAGGTTCATATGGAGTTCTCCTTTTTTGATTGTTCCACTACGAATTGGAGACTAGAGAAATTTACGTTGAAATTGAAATTTGGTATTTTATTTTGTTTTTGTGAAATTAAATTTATCCATCATAACCAAATTTGTTTCTCCTACTATTGAATTTCATATTCTCAATCTAACAACAGATAGAAACACAGAAAAAATAAATAAAAACTTACATGGACCTAATCAAAGGTGAGGTAAGGTACCAAATCTAAAATGGAATTGGGTTGCACAACCATAGAAAAAAGTGTAATACCTAAGATGGGATGGGGAAGGAACGGTGAGGCTATGCGAGAGGAGGAGGGAGGCCACCATGGCAGTGGCTGTTACTTGGAGAAGAAAGCGCGGCGTGAGGCAGGATGCCACTGTCTCCAAGGAGGGCACCGGCTAGGCTTGGGTTTGTTCAATCCCTCTCTCTCATGGGTTAGGATTAGGATTTGAATTTGGAACGGGTCTTCTTTGTTTCTTATGTGTAAATTTTAATTTTGTAATTTTTTAATAAAGAGAAAAGCCACATCATTAAAAAATGCCAAGTCATTATTGCGTTAACCACGTAAGCAATATCGCTAACGAAAGTAAACAAAAAACTTATATTGTTCATTTTGAAAACTTGAGGGACCAATTGCGCTCACAGGTAAACTATTGTCTTTTTAGATTTTTTTTTTTTTTTTTTTCAAAGCTTAGCTTACATAACCAAACTAACCACACCAAACCGATATAGTGCACCGCACCATATATATACTGGTTCTTAACCCTTAACAGTCGAGGTGCGGTTAAACATGAGGGAAAACCGCACTGTTAAGTGTGGTGTAAACCACCCCCAACAACCAGCTGCACTGCGTACCGTGAATAGGTTTGACTTCTTTTTAGATTTTTATTTTTTTTATTTATTTTTTTTTTATTGATAGAAATAGTGGGCGTACTTTTTTTTTTTTAATTTTATTGCTAGAAATAGTGGACGTACTATTTTTTTTTTAATTTTTTTTATTGATAGAAAGTGGGCGTACTAATTGCATTGCCAATGTCCGTGTTCGTGATCGTGAGTACGTTTCCACCGCTTTTTTTTTTTTTTGAGAAAAGTTTCCATCGCTTTTTGTTCCCCGGTTTAATACTTTAATCAATTTTTTTCAATGCCATGGCCTATGGACAAGGTGCGTTAGGAAGCAAAGCATAGCAGCAATTCTTTTTTATTTTATTTATTTATTTATTTTATCCACTAGCGGAAATTCTTGGTTTATGAAGTTGACGACATGCATTCGTGAGTACTGACGTTTCATGCTTAATCAAACTCTTATATCAATTGATTTTTGCTCATTTAAAAGATTATATTTTACATTTTAACACTCCTCAAGTCAATTTAATATCTGATTGGACTCTAAATTAGCCTTGGGCCTTAGAGTTTGAGCATCATTGGGAAACGGAGACCTGAGTCGTAAGTGGTACAAATGTGATGCCTACAATTGTCCTATTGTTTGATTATCTTGTTGTGATTTCAGTTGATTATCAAAATATTGTCGTTTTAGATTTTTTTTTTTTTCAAAGCTTAGCTTACATAACCAAACTAACCACACCAAACCGATATGGTGCACCGCACCATGTATAAACTGGTTCTTAACCCTTTACAGTTGAGGTGCAGTCAAACATGAGAGAAAACCGCACTCTTAGGTGTGGTGTAAACCACCCCCAACAACCAGCTGCACCGCGCACCGTGAATAGGTTTGACTTCTTTAACTTAGTGGGGATACTATTTTTTTTTTTAATTTTTATTGATAGAAATAGTGGGCGTACTATTTTTTTATTTATTTAATTTTATTGCTAGAAATAGTGGGCGTACTATTTTTTTTTATTGATAGAAATAGTGGGCGTACTAATTGCATTGCCAATGTCCGTGTTTGTGATCGTGGCCGGGTACGTTTCCACCGCTTTTTTTTTTTTTTTGAGAAAAGTTTCCATCGCTTTTTGTTCCCCGGTTTAATACTTTAATCAATTTTTTTCAATGCAATGGCCTATGGACAAGGTGCGTTAGGAAGCAAAGCATAGCGGCAATTCTTTTTTATTTTATTTTATTTATTTATTTATGGGAACTAGCGGAAATTTTTGGTTTATGAAGTTGACGACATGCATTCGTGAGTACTGACGTTTCATGCTTAATCAAACTCTTATATCAACTATTGTTTAGGCAAACTATCATTTTTGGTCCTTTCTTCCTAAATCCAGTTGTGTCAATTTAGTCAATTTTTTACCAAAAGTTTTGTAGTTTCATCTGTGGGTTTTAGTTAGCTCAACTAGTAAATTCTTCTATGGTTGAATAAGAAATTTGAGGTTATATTCATGACTACACCAAAAACCCATTGATATTTTGGTATGATAATAAATGAATCTGGAGTGAATACTATAAGTTAAAACTCATAAAAAAAATGTCACCTCTTGAAATTTCCAATATAAGCATCTAGAGTCTGGACTCAATTCCCCCATAACATTGTAATTAATTATCAAAAAACAAAAAGTACATTTCTTGTCAAGAGCCCCAATAATTTCCCCATCCCCACCGTGATATCCCGCACCTCTAATCCTAATGACCAAGTATGCATGCATCATTTCATTAATGATAATAAGGTAATATTTTAAGTAAATGGAAATTTAGAAATAAGAGAGGACACTTAAATGACGTGGAAGGCAAACAAAGGCGTCATTGCAGAAAATTTTAATGAGTAGGGACTTGGTACAATTAGGCAGAAACTTGAGGACCAATTTGCAAATAAAGTCTATTGTATCCAGCCCTTAACACCTCATACTTGCCCTACCTTGACACCCACTATCTTGCTTCATGCCACCCTAATTTCACTAGGCATCCCTTATAGCCACCTGCATGCTTGCTCTTTACACCTCCTACTTACCATTTAACCACCTAATTGCTCCTAGTGGTGAGAATTTTCGGCCCATTTCGGCTATACACACAGATGGGAGATAGGAACCTCTGGTTAAAAAATAAATTAAAGAACGAAACATTCAGCTTGAGAGCAAACACAATCTGTCCTAACCTTTACAAATTATAACTTTCGGTTTCATGTAAGTTACAATTTCGTGGTTTTATTACCACTTGGCTTGTCTTACTTTATTACATAATGAAATTCATTCAATGACCAAGTGTTCTTGCTAATACTTTAATTAATTTCTTTTTTTTTAAAGAGTTTCAACTTATAGCGTCCGCTTCTGATGATGCTTTTTATCATTAGACCAAGATACTAATTGGTTTTTAGTGTAGGCGGGGATTGATTCAATCATCAAAAACTTTACCAGTTGAGCTAACTGGAACCTACATACTGTAATTAACTAAGTGGATGGAACTTCAATTTCAAGTACTTTAAAGTAACTTTTGATTTACATAAACTTCATTTCATGAACATGATTTAGAATTGAATTCTAATTCTTGTTTGAGAATTTGTTTATGAATTCTCTTCATGATTTATAACTCATTATAGCCATGGTGTTTGCATTTATTTATGCAATCCTTGAGTTAATTCCATGATTTCTAATTTAATTACTTGTTGTTCCTACTCTAGTTTCACTACTTCGGCATGTAAGTGACAACTTGTACATTGGATGGTTGCTAAGCTTTCTTTTGTAATGTTTATTGTTTCCTAATTATAAGCCCAACACCACAACCTCTTGATATTTAAAATATTGAATGTCCTATGTTGTGAAAAAGAAATCCTTAGCCCCTGAATCATGTTCATGGCTTTCTTGATAGCCCTTGAATAAGATTTATAGCCATTTGATTTAGGTATTACTTGCGTCATCTTGATATGGCCTAAACCATGTTGTAACTAAAAATTTTGTTAAGTTTAATTATTGTTAATTTATACCCTTTGGCAGCACTAAGTGGTGTGTGCACCTTAATCTCAAAGAAATAATTTAAGAACTATCTTGGAAATTGGTTATATTTCGTTGTAATAGTTGTTTTTTGTGTTTGCTTCCCTTAAGCTCTATGGCTGTCCAGCCCTTGAATCTATTTAACTATCTTAATGCAAGTAAGAAACTCAAGTAAAAGGCTCCTTGAGAGTGTCATTTGATTTATGACAAAAGCTTTTTTTTAGTATGATCATCAAGCTTGCTTTGCTAGACAAGTTATAATTCCAAAGGGATTTTTTTATTTTTTGAGATAAGAGATATGGTATATTAATATTGAAGAAAGTGTACACAAATAAAAGGCCCAGGAATAGCCCAGTCCGAAAAAAAAAACATGGGAAAAAATGCTTGGGCCACGCCCTGTGCAATCATCAGCTTCTGATATTCCTCCAAAAATCCAACTGCTCCATCGAAGATCACTTTTGGTGGAACCTGGGTTTTCTCAAAGTGGAGTTTGTTTCCAGCATTCCAAATGACCCAACTTATCATCGCCCATCTCTCCATATCCTTCAACTCTAGCTTTGCATTCAGCTGTTGAAAGAGTAGGAAAAAATTTTGTGTCATATTTGGAAGTTTTTGCAGCTTACCACGAGCAAGGGCCCAAACATTTCGAGCTAGGCGGGCATGACCATAGGAGATGACCAGTTGTTTCTGCCTCTTGGCAGCAAATTACGCATTGTGGCTCAATCCTCATTTTCCTTCTGCTCAGGTTGTCTTGTGTAGGGAGAATATTGGAGCAAGCATGCCATATGAAAGTTCTAACCTTGGGAGGGACGTTGAGAGGCCAGATTTTTTTTCCACATAGAGCCATCACGTGAATATATTTTTGTGTAATTTTTAGATTTATTACCAAATATAAAAGAAAATTTTGTGCACTGACTATTTTTTTTTCTTCCTTACACTAATTCATTCTATTGAAGAAACTGAACCATTTCCCTAGTCCCTCATGGCTTGGAAAAAACAGTTTCCACACAACTTATTTGCTAGAGATAAGAGTCTAACAAGGAAAAAAAGTATTAAGAATTTATAGGGCAAATATACCGTTATAAACTCAAGGCCCTACTTCACTCAAAACCCATGTTATAGCTTTTAAATCTTAGAGCTTATCCTACTCAATTGATCAAACCTAGGCTTGGACTGGAGAGAGGACCATAAAAGTGATGTCTTCTTTATTTTGATAATTTCTTATGTAATTTGAGAGTGAACCTTTTTTTTCCTTAAAATTTTTTTTATCTGGATCCGACGGATATTGGGGCTATATGCTAAAATATAAGGCCTATAGGCTTGGACCAGCTGACCATTGGGTCCAGCTTTCAAGACCTGGGCATCACTTTGCAAAGTGTAGGCCCAAATACACCCATAATTATCAAAACAAGGCTGGGTTAGGAATAAGTAGTTTAAACTTTTAAAAGGAATTTTTTTTTTTTTTTAGTTTTGATAATCGAAAGGACTTATTAAAAATTGAAGGCTCAATGCCTCAATGTACATTTTCCACCTCCATTGGATGTGCTTTTAATCTATCGGTCATACACAAGTGTAATCCATATATAATAATAATAACTTGTAACCCCATGCATATACATAAATATACTTAAAATATATACATTAAAATACATAGTATAATTATTACCTATATAATTTAAATATAATTGATAGTCATTCTTATATTTTTTTAACTCTTTAAAAAATCTTGTAAGAATATTATTAGGTAGAAAATGTAAATTGTCAATATTTTTAAAAAAAAATTTATATTCATTAATTCTAAACTTTTTGGTTTTTGTATGGTACTTTACTTTCAAGAAATCAAGTACTGGGTAAATTTTTTTCACTTTTTTTTTTTTTGTAAATTTTATATTATTAAGTGGATTATAAATATTTAAGATAGTACTTAGTATTTAGATTGTGGACTATGGAGTGATTTATTTTTTTTCTTTTTCTTTTTCTTTTTGTATGGTGCTTTACTTTCAAGAAATCAAGTATTGGGTTTTTTTTCATTTTTTTTTCTTTTGTAAATTTTATATTATTAAGTAGATTATAAATATTTAAGATAGTAATTAGTATTTAGAGTGTGGATTGTAGAGTGATTTATCTTTATCTTTTCTTTTTCTTTTTCTTTTTCTTTTTCTTTTTCTTTTTCTTTTTGTATGGTATTTTACTTTCAAAAAATCAAGTACTGGGTAAATTTTTTTTCTTTTGTAAATTTTTTTCATTTATTAATTTCTAGCAACTATATTTTTAAAATTCTCAACCACTGTATTTTTTAAATCTCCCAAGGTTATCATCTTTGGTAACATTTTAATTTGAAATTTATCAAATCTATATAATTTGGAATGAAAACCATCATGAAATTATTCATTACTTTTTCCCTACAAAATTCATTAATTTTTTTGCCTAGTTTTATTTTTTAGGTTATGATTATTATTCATTAACTTATCATTATCCCTTTCTAATTTTTCTTTTAAAAAACCTATCAAATTTTAATTTAAGGGATTATTATTATTTTGATTGTTAAGTTTGAATTAAACAAAAATAATTTTGTTTAAAAAAATGGTAATGATAAGTTTGAGTTTAAGTTAGACTTATTAGAGAGATAGAGTTTCACTCTTTATTAAGTTTGGACTGAAAAAAAATAATTTTATTTAAATAAAATGATAATTTTATTTAAATATTGTACTGACGTGAAAATTTGTGAGAGCTTCAGAAGTTTCGGTTATATATATATATATTATTTAATTTTTAATTTAATTTAAAATCATATTCAAAATAATGAAAAAGATTTCATAAATATTGCTGAAATAGAACAATAAAATAATTAATACAAATAAAGCAAAAAAATTAATTGAGTCATATAATTGAAGCTAATTTTTTAATAAAAAAATTATGATGGATAATTAAAATAATTTAAAATAAATAATGATTTTTTTTTATTTCAAGTTTTTAATAAATCAAATAGTATTTTAAACTTCATTGAATATCGGAAATATAATTTCAACTACAGTAGAATTAGTTTGATAGTTTTCCTTCTCAAAGAAAATAAAATAATTGATAGTTTTGATGTTGTTATAGTGGGGTTGAGAATTCTTTCTTTAATGAATTATCTGTGTGGCATAAAGAAAGTGTATCTACTTAGCAAAATCACGTGTAAAGTCGTAATTTTTATGTATTCAAAAAAAAAAAATTGTAATTTTTATGTAGTACTGGAAGTTATAAAAAAAATTGAAAAATTAAAAATTAAAAAAACAAACAATAAGCCTGTTTGGCATCAGTTTCAGCTTTGAGCTTTTAGTTTTTATGTACAATTTTTTAAAACTTTTTTTTTCCGCTTTTTATCATTTTTTTTTTCAAATTTTTTTATGGTATAAGTATACTTTAGCACACTTTTAGTAAAAAAATTTCAGTAAAAAGTTAGATAAGCTGTTTCCAATTGGACATTAAGTTAATTTACTTAAACTCTATGCCAAGTGTCCTTTTAGATTTCAAATCCACTTTAGTTTTTTTCTCCTATTTAGATTTTAAATCCAATTTAGTTTTATTACAAGTGTCTCTCCAATATAAAATTTCTTTCGCCTTATTTGAAACTAATCCACGTTTTTAATCAAATTTATCATTAATTTAATTATAAACTTCAATGAAAAAGTTGACATGCTATTACACCTTTGTAGTATACTCATGATTGAATTTTCATATTTATTAAAAAAAAATACATGAATAATGAAACAAGAAATTGGTATTTCTTCAAATAACAATGAAAAATTTCATGGAGTTTGGTAAAAATTATTTGTTTTAGAGAAGTTCAAACCAAAAATGAAGGAATCCAAGCTTCCATTGAGCATATATTCATAGATTAGCATTTTCTCATCTCCTTCAATGCAATAGCCCAAAAGCCTAACAAGATTTCGATGTTGCAATTTGGCGATTAGTATAACTTCATTTTTAAACTCGTTCAATCCTTGTCCAGAACTCCGTAAAAGCCTTTTCACAGCAATTTCTTTTCCGTCTATTAGTGTACCCTGAAAATTCAAATATGGAAGTAGTTTTTTATTGAAGTTGAGTATGGTGAGAATTGCCTTTTTGTAATCTTTATAAAAGCATGCTGCAGAGTTACCTTATATATAGTCCAAAGCCACCTTTACCAAGCTTGTTATTACTTGAAAAGTTGTCAGTGGCAATGGGTATGGTAGCTAGGGTGAAGAATGTGACCTCCATGCCTTCACTTTGGCCTTCAATGTTCTGGTCTATCATCACATTATTCTCCAATTTTTCTACTAAGATCATGATGGGCTTCACATTATACATAAGAAATACGAATAGGGCAATTGTTAAATTCAGTTTAGACCCACTGGTTAATTATACAACAGAATTATTATTTGATTTCAAATCAACTGAATTAGGTGATCCAAAATGTCAATATCAATAATCAATAAACAATAAGTGACCAACTCATAAAGCAAAATAAAATAAAATAAAACTATAAATGCATAAGACACGTAGGTTGCGTTTGACATTGGCTTAAAAAGTCTTTTTTTTTTTAATATTTAGCTTATTTTCGCTACTATTTAGCTTATTTTTGGTACTATTCATGAGGTCCATTGAACTTTTTGATATTATTCATGAGTCTCGTTGTACTATTTCAGCTACTTTTTAGCTTTATCTACAATACTTTTAGCAAAAAGTTTTCAATTTCAACTAAATAAGTTGTTCCCAAACGGACTCGTAATATGATTATGAAGTGAAAAACCTATGGAGAACTCTCTAAAGGAAAAAGGACTATATGCGTAAACTACTCCCACCAAGGCAATCAACTAGAAAAAGGATGTGTTTTACAGTCTTGAAAAAAAAAAAAAAAAATTGTACCTAGACTTTAAATTCCCAATAGATAACTTACTACTGCGACTCACAATAGCTTTAAAACTTTGATGAGCTTCTTCCTATATGGATTCCTTCGTGAATGGCAAGTCTGTGAATCATCTAGATCCTGTGGCGCACTCCAAGATACCTCCTTGAATATTTGATCTACAGTCACCTCACTAGAAGAAAGCCTCTGTGGTTTCGAACTTTAGTCCACAAGATTTTATAAAACTAATAGGATTCTCTCAAGAAAGCTCATGGATGAGGGAGGGTTAGTCGGGCCTTGCTTAATGGGATCTATATTTACTAGCTTGAGTCAACTTGGTGCCCTTGTTCGATGCCAAAACAATATTTTAGCCTTGTTTGAAAATGATTATGCAAATTTTATTCCTCACCATGACTTTTCTTTAGATCAAATGGCTAAACATCACAGCTTTTCTTGTTCAACATCTTATTAGTTGCTTTGTTCGATTCTAGAAGTTCAGTCAAACAATCTTGCAATATCTTTTCCAAAGTGGGTCAGAGAAAGAAATATTACCTTCGAAGTTTGTCCTTTTGCAAATGAAGTAGGGAATCTAGAGCACCCCAAAAACTACGGCAATTGCAACCACAACTATCACTATCACCTTCATCTTTTTCTTGTCTTTCTCTTCTTTAAGATTGACTATGCAATAGAAAAGCAAAAATATTTTAGTAATGCAACAAAATAGATGGAAACAACAAAGATTATAGCTTCAATAGCAAGTAAAAATATGAATTAAAGAGCAACAAAGACCATAGTGTTGGAAGTGGTAAACCAAAAGGTGCCTCTTGATATTTCATAACAGTTTGTGTCTTTTGTTTTTCCATAACTGTTTGTGTCTATTGTCATTCCATAACGTTTGTGTTTTTGAGTCTTCCACATTCTAGAATTTTCTGTTATAAAACAAAGAGTCATGACAATAATGACAGCTCTTGTAACTTCACCCTATAAAAGGGGATAGATGTATGATGTGAAAGTGTGTGAGAGAAAAAGTTGTAGTGAGCTCTCAAGGCAGTAGCCTAATCTCTTTGTTTGTGAGTTTGAAGTACTCTAATTAAATTTTCATTCCTCTCTTTCTTGTGAGTACTTTATTGAATTTTAAGACAAGGCTTTATAAAGCCAACAAAGTGGTATCAGAGCCAAGTTCTTAGAGCCTAGAGTTTTTGTCTACACCATTAGTGAAGATATCTTCTAATATGGTGCAACCACAAATTCCTAAATTGATGAAAGAAAATTATGAGAGCTGACAGATTCAAATGAAAGTGTTGTTTGGATCACAAAAGCTATGGGAGCTTGTCACTGATGGGTATGTAGAACCCACAAGTGAGCAAGAAGCCACCTACAACGTAAGCAAAAAAAATTTCTCAAGGATCAGAGGAAGAAAGACAAGAAGGCACTATTTCTACTCTATCAAGGGGTGGATGAGTCAACTTTTTAGAAAATTGCCAAAGCAAAGTCGAGTAAAGAAGCATGGGAGATTCTTGGAATTTTTTTCAAGGGTGTTGATTGTGTGAAAAGAGTTTGTTTGCAAACTCTTCGTGCTGATTTTGAAGTTGCTCACATGAAAGATGGTGAAACTATTTCTGATTATTTTTCACGATTACTTGTAATTGTTAATCGTTTGAAAAGTAATGGAGAGAGTATTGAAGATGTTCGTGTGGTGGAGAAAATATTAAGATCTCTTGCAAATAAATTTGAGCATGTCATGGTGGCTATTAAAGAGTCCAAAGATTTGGAGACTCTCTCAATTGATGAATTAATGGGATCTCTTCAAGTGCATGAGCAGTGTATGGAAAAGAATTCTAGCTCTGTTGTCATTGAGAAAGCATTAGAGTCAAAATTGACTCTAAGAGAGGAGAAGCCTAATGGCTTCCATGGAGGATATACCAATAGCAAACATGGCAACGGTCATGGAAGAGGAACATTCAGAGGCAAATCTGCTCGCGGACGTGGAGGTAATAGAAATGTCCAATGTTTTTGGTACAATAAATCTAAGGAGTATAATGAACAATCTAATCTTGTTGAGGCATCAAATGTTGAAAAAGAAGAATGTACAGTTCTTTTTGCACAAGAGGAGGCAAATAATTCACAAAATGTGTGGTATCTTGATTCTAGAGCTAGCAACCACATGAGTGGAAAAAAAGAGCTCTTTGTTGAGCTTGTTGAAGGTGTTTAAGGCGATGTCCATTTGGGAGACTCATCCAAATTGCCCATAAAAGGTAAAGGAAAAATTAGAATATGTCAAAGGAATGGTGTTTTCCAATTTATCTCCAATGTGTACTATGTGGCCAACATGAAAAGCAATATTCTTAGTATTGGGCAACTCCTAAAATAGAGGTATATTATACACATGGAAAAACTCTCTCTTGTTTTGAAGGATGCTGAAGGAAGGCTTGTTGCAAAAGTTCAAATGGGTCACAATCGTATGTTTCCACTCCATCTTAACTCAACAATGGAGAAATGTTTCCATGGGCTTGTAAAAAATGAGTCATGGAAGTGGCATATTTGCCTTGGGAATCCCAATTTCAGTGGGCTTAAACTATTATCCACATCAAGCATGGTGCATGGATTGCCTAGTATTGAAAAGCTAGAATATGTATGTGAGATATGCACTCTTGGCAAGCAACAAAGAAGTCCTTTTCCAAGTGGGAGATCATGGAGAGCACTTAACCCATTAGAGCTGGTGCACACGAATATTTGCAGTCCATTTAATCCAATTTCTGTTAGAGGTAACAAATATTTCGTCTCCTTTATTGATGATTTCAGCAAAAAATTATGAGTTTATCTTATCAAAGAAAAATCTGTAGCTTTCATTATATTCAAAAGTTTCAAGGCACATGTTGAAGTGGAAAGTGGTTGTAAGATCAAAATACTTAGATCTGACAGAGGTGGTGATTATTGTAGGAAAATGGCATCAAGCAATAGTTTACAATTGCATACACACCACAGCAAAATGGCATTGCAGAGAGGAAAAATCGAACGATCCTTGATATGACAAGGACCATGCTCAAAGAAAAATATTTGCCAAAGAATTTCTGGGCGGAAGCAGTGGCATGTATAGCCTATTTACTCAATCAATGCCCTTCAAAAAGTGTCAAGAATATGACACCACAAGAGGCGTGGAGTGGCTATAAACCAAGTGTGTCACACTTAAGAATTTTTGGGTGTATTGCATATGCTCAAGTGCTTGAGACTAAGAGAAAGAAGTTGGATGATCGTGGGGAGAAGTGCATCTTCATTGGGTATAGTAAGGAGTCGAAAACTTACAAACTCTACAATCCACTTACCAACAAAGTAGTGGTGAGTAGAGATGTCATTTTTAGTGAAGAAGAGTCATGGGGATGGAATGATGACATCACAAGTAAAGAGAAGCCACTTGAGTTAAAAGGGCAAGAAGAAGATGTGAATTATAAAGGTTTAGAGAGACCTTCCTCAACACCCCACCACTATGCATCATCAAAAGGCACTTCATCAATCCGAAGCCCAAGTAGCATTTCTCCATCTCCAACACCAATCAAAATGAGAGGCCTAGAAGATATCTATGCTCAAACTGAAGAGACAATTGTCTTTTGTTTGTATGTGGACCATGAGCCTTTTACTTTCAAAGAAGCCATGAAAGAGAATTGTTGGAGGAATGCCATGCAAGAAGAAATTTATGCCATTAAGAAAAACAACACATGGGAATTGACTAAACATCCTCCAGGTCAAAGATCCATTATTGTAAAATGGGTGTATAAGATTAAGCACATAGCTAATGGAAGAATTGAGCACTATAAGGCAAGACTTGTAGATAAAGGTTACAAGCAAAAGTATGGGGTAGACCATGAAGTCCAGTAGCAAGACTTGACATGGTGAGGATGTTGATTTCTCTTGCAACACATCATAGTTGAAAAATATACCAACTAGATGTCAAATCGGCATTCTTAAATGGCATACTTGAAGAAAAGGTGTATGTAGAGTAGCCTGAGGTTTTGTGGTTGAAGGAGTAGAAGACAAGGTGTATCGTTTGAAGAAAGCTTTATATGGGCTAAAGCAAGCTCCTTGAGCTTGGAATTCTCGTATTGACAGCTATTTTCAAGGAAGTGGTTTTGTCAAGTGTCCTTATAAGCATGCAATCTACATCAAGAAGAATGCCCATGGTGAAATTCTTATAGCTTGCCTTATGTTGATGATTTGTTATTCACAGGAAACAGTCAGCAAATGTTCTATGAGTTTAAACAAGCTATGTTTAAGAAGTTCGAGATGACCGACTCTGGACTTATGTCATTTTTCCTTGGGATTGAGGTACGACAACAATCAGATGGCATTTTCATATATCAGAAAAAATATGCAAAGGAATTGCTTGACAAATTTAATATGAAAAATTGCAATGCTGTCAATACACCTATTGCAGTGGATCTAAAATTGACAAGAGAATGAAAAGGGAAAATTATAGATCCAACTCTATTTAGGAGTTTGATTGGAAGTTTAAGGTACCTCTCAATCACAAGGCCAGACATTGTTTATAGTGTTGATCTTTTGAGCAGATTGTGAGGGATTTCACAATTCGCTCCAATACCAATGGGCTTGGTCTGCGATCGAATGATATAAAAGATTTGTGCCCCCTCATCCTTCACCAATTGGTCGTTGGATGGATCGGTAAGGCACACGGTCCGACAAGTGGTATTAGAGCCGGGTCATAGGTTCGAGTCGTTAGAGCCGCATTGTGAGGGAGGGATTGTGAGGGATTTCACAATTCGCTCCAATAACAATGGGCTTGTTCTGCGATCGAATGCTATAAAAGATTTGTGCCCCCTCATCCTTCACCAATTGGTCGTTGGATGGATCGGTAAGGCACACGATCCGACACAGATATATGGAAAAACCAAAGGAATCTCAGTGGCTTGCAGCAAAGAGGATCCTAAGATATATAAAAGGTACCATGGATTTTGGTCTTTTATATTTATATAATAATGATGTCGCATTATATGGATATTCAGATAGTAATTGGGGAGGTGATCAAGATGAAAGGAAAAGAACTATTGGATATGTTTTCTATCTTGGATCAACAGCATTCACTTGGATGTCCAAAAAGCAGAGTATTGTAGCTTTGTCAACATGTGAAGCTGAATATGTGGCAACATCCTCTTCTGTTTGTGAAGTAATATGGTTGAAGAATTTATTAAAAGAATTTGATCATCCATAAGAAGAATCCATAATTATTTATGTGGATAACAAGTCTGCCATTAAACTTTTTGAAAATCCAGTTCAACATGGAAGGAGCAAACATATTGACATGAAGTATCATTTCTTGAGAGATTATGTGAAACGGAAAGTTGTGAAGCTCCAGTATTGCCAAAGCCTTACCAGTTGATAGATTCAAAAGATTGAGGACAATGCTTGGTGTGAAGATGCTTTTGGTTTAAGGGGGAGTGTTGGAAGTGGTAAACCAAACGGTGCCTCTTGATATTTCAAAACAGTTTGTATCTTTTGTTTTTCCACAACTGTTTGTGTCTTTTATTTTCCATAATTGTTTGTGTCTATGTCATTCCATAACGTTTGTCTTTAAGTCTTCCACATTTTAGAATTTTTTGTTATGAAACAAAGAGTCATGACAATAATGACAGCTCTTGTAACTTCACCCTATAAAAGGAGATAGATGTATGATGTGAAAGTATGTGAGAGAAAAAGTTGTAGTGAGCTCTCAAGGCAGTAGCCTAATATCTTTGTTTGTGAGTTTGAAGTACTCTAATAAAATTTTCATTCCTCTCTTTCTTGTGAGTACTTTGTTGAATTTTAAGTCAAGGCTTTATAAAGCCAACACATAGGCCTATGACCTTGCTCTGAAGCAGGCATTCGAATATATACATCCTACATATAAGCATCCTTCCCATTAGCTGCAACCTGTCTAATATCAATTAGATCCCCAAACCACATGGCGCAGCCACTTCCTCCATTTTTAATATCTGAGTTTGCATAAGCCGTACAGGAACAGTTGTTCAAACATTTGATTCTACATTTGTTAAGATTCATACTTCCGTTCACCCAGGAATACGTGGTGAAGGCAAGCACCTCTCAGATCTCACAAGAGATTCACACAAACAGCAATATGAGCAACCAACAAAAACGTGGCTAAGGTTTGCCTTTTATACCTAGGGCAAAACATAAAACCCTACACGTTTTAATAGGCTAGGGCTGAGTTGGAAAAATCTGCAGAAAAGAACATTCTGCCCGAGATTCAATCGATCGATCGAGCCAAGCCGAAATGCACACTTAATTCTGCAACAGCTCGATTCCAACTTTACATAAAAGGCACAACTTTGAGCAAGTCTAAACAAGACTAAACAACTTGTTTTGATCATGGTTTGCCAACAATACACATTAGAGTTCTAATACATTAGTTCCTAAGTAGTTAGAACCTAACATCTACTAAAACTAAATTTAAACTAAATACATTAGTGGGTTCTAGTTAGCTCAACTGGTAAAGTCTCTGATGGTTGTATAAGAGATTTGGGGTACAATCCTCGCCTACACCAAAAACTGATTGGTGTCTTGGTCTGATGATAAAGAGCTATTATCAGGAGCAGACGTCATAGGTTAAAACTCTCTTAAAAAAAAACTAAATACATTGGAGAAAAATTCCTCTAATTCATGCAACCAAGAAATGTCACCAAATCACACAATTCACATTGTCACCTACAAACCTGTTGATTCTTACATGTCTTTCTTGTATGATTTATGTTTTATATATCAAATAGCGATAAAAACTTATAGAATTTCATGATACAACAGTAGAAAAATTAATGTCATAGTGATGCAATAATATCACAATTTAATCTCCAAATTTTAATTGAACTAAAAGCAACCAAATACAAATCCTTACCAAGTATATGCATCGTACAGAAAACCAAAAATATAAATCGACACATAATATGAAAAAATAAGCCTAAATACATTACAATGCTACATAAGTAAAAACGTACATATAAAATCTAAACATAATATTTAAGTCAAACATAATATTTTGAAAATTAACATACCTCTCAAAAAGAAAACCAAATATATTGTGAGAAAAAATATGGAAGTTTAATTTTTAAGTCCAATGGAAATGGGGATTTATATTGGACAAATGTGGAGACAAATATTATTTACATAATTCATTGAATCCAACTCTTGCAATTCTGCATTACAATTAGTCTTATGCAGAAAATTGAAAAGTTTTCTTAATTTCTACATTTTCCATGACTTTTTAGATCCATCCGTATCTATTCAAAGCAATAAGTTATAAATGTATACAAATTTTTGCCTTTTCCCATAAAAAAATACATTGAAATTAATAAATGCATTTGTCATTACTTAATAGTTTGACATAAATGCTAAATGTAGATGAGGTGGAAGCTTAAATGAAAAGAATGACATACAATGTGCCACTTGGTAAAATCTCATGCTTTCTCACATAAGGTCTCTGCTTATATATATATATATATATATATATATATATATATATATTGATGATTGATTGATTGATATTGATTTTATTATGGTTTTTCTTAAATATGCATGTTTGCATGCAAGGGCATTACACATTAATTTTTCTTTAAAGCAAAGTGTTTTTTTTTTTAATAATTCGATAGTTCTCCCTCAAAATAAAAAATAAAAAAATTCGATAGTTGTGTAAAGGAGATTTAAACCCTGAATGGAAGTGTCAATTGAACTATAAGGTTTTTGACAATAAAACTTTTTAAGCATGGCTAGATTTGAATTTGAATATGGGTCAATGTGATTATATAACACCACAAAACTTTACCAATACATATGGACTAGTGCTTTTTGTCTTAGCACAATGAGAAAGTCTAAAGACAACAAATTCTCACGACATTCACGCAACAAATTTGTTTTGAATTGTGAATTCAAATATTATTTTTTTCTTATTCTTTTATTTTGATTTATGGCAAACTAGCACCTCAACTTGTTAACTTGTCAGTGAAAATGTGATAAGATTTTTGTTAAGAAAGTAAAAGAATTCAATCACAAATGTGTAAAAGCTTAGCAAAAGAATGAAAGACATAAAAGTTGAAAAGATATAAATGGAAAGAAGAAAAAGATTTGTCTAGCCAAATCTACCACCCACCAGCCACTGTTCTTATCCCAAACACTCCACCAGGAATAATGAACTGAAAAAGCTAATGGGCTGACGTGTGTTCGAGTATTAGCCAGAAAGTGGGTCACATCTTGTTTTTTTCTTTTTTTTTTTAGAAACAAGTGGGTCACATGTTAAATAAATAAATAATATATATATATATACTTTTCATTTTCTTTGACTAATATCGATAATAAATATATATATTCCCCTTTAGGAGAAAATTGGTATTTGCCCCTTTTGCCAAAATTTTTCAATAAAATGTCCTATATCTGAAACTATTTAGAGAAATGCCCATATTTTGAAATTCAATTTTCTAAAAATCGAATTTCAATTTAAAACTCGATTTTTGGACAATCGAGTTATAGTGAACTGAAAATTTAAAAAAAAAAAAAAAAAAAATTTCTAAGTCCACGTTCGTTATAATTCGATGTTCCAAAAATCGAGTTTTACATTTGAAACTCGATTTTTAGAAAATCGAGTTTCAAAACAGGAGCATTTCCCTAATTAGTTTCAGATATGGGGCATTTTGCTGAAAAGTTTGTGAAAAATAGGTAAAAGCCCATTTTGGCCCTCTTATTAAGCTATTTCCTTCCGTTGAAACTTGAAAGTAAACTATAATTGCAAATAGAATTTTCAATTTATTGGGCCAGAGTGATAACATAGGTGATTCTAAACATTTGGTTGTCATGAACCAGCCCAAAACTTGTGATGGTTGTTTTTGATAAATTGATAGGTGGGTTGGGAATATTTGAATCCTAAACATTTTCTTTAAAATAACTAAAATGTGACCATTGAATTATAGGATTTTTAATATTGTGACAATTCTTTGTTAGATTCCAAAATACAATATATTATGTAATTTAAAGCGAGCGTACCTTTTTTCTCTTCTTCTCTTTTTTACTCCTTTTTATCTTATGGCAGTCTATAAATATATAAAATTATTAATATAGTTCACTTTAAATAACACTGAATTACCAAAGTTTATATAAGTTCAAAAACACTACTTTGATTAAAATGTTGTTCATTAAAAGTTTCTAGAACTTTAATTTAAGTTCATTATTCATTTCAAAATTTTATAATTACTACAATTTTTATTTTTTACCATTAAAAATTTGGTCTTAACAGTCAACAAAAGTATTATTGGTCATATAGTATGCCTTTATTATGTAAGACCAATAATACTTCATATGAGACAACCACCGACATTACTTTTATTATACATCAATCACAATATGTCTCCTCAAAAGTTGTGAAAAAAAATCATGGTACTCTGCTTAAGCTTGAAGAGTTTCCCCTTAAAAAGTTGATTAGGCACCCCCAAACCAGACGTATTTTCCTTTGTTAGTGCACTGCAGATCATGCAACAATGAGGCCCCCCTTATAGCCCACACGAGCAATGACTACATAAATAGTGAGAGATATGAGCTTATGACCATGAATATTATGATCAAACTGAAGAAAGTGAACAAATTGTATCATTTTTTTTTTCAAAGGTAAAAGTTAACAGATTCAAATGATGAATGTTTTGAGTTTAATGCATTAATTATACCACCTCTCATAATCGGCAAGTTTGAGATCCGCTTATAATTTTTTTTATATAATAGAATTTGAATGTTTCTTGATAATTATTTTCTATTATCAAGTTAAAATCTCAATAGATTTCTTTTTAATACAGGCATCCCTTATGGAAGATTTGAGTGAATTGGATTCTATGAGTAGTCATATATAATCCATTTATTCATCAAGCAAAGCTGGAAAACCTTTGTTTGGAATAATAAATAAGTTAGTCATGTGAAAAAATTCCACATGCGTCAACAAGCATGCACATTATGTGAATCATTGACCCCAATTAAATAAGGATTTTCATTCCACGTGCAAAATACAAAAGATTGCTTTGATTGAGAGATGCCCCCACTAGCAAAAACTTTCAAAGGAGAAATCAGGATGGATGTTGAGACATTTGGTACAAATAATGCATATCATGTTGCACTATACATGTACTGACCATGGATGCCTTACAACCAGGATATGGTAGTATAATGATAAAAGGTGAATAATGAATATATGCTTTGAGCATCAATATATTTATTAAAATTTTGATAGGCTATGACCTATGAGTGATAATGATATCTAAAAGACAGGGAGTGGACAAACCCAATTTGAATATGATCTGGATTTCCACCATTGCTAGGGTTTTGAAACCCCACACACTCAGAGGTCAATCCCATAATGTCAAAGAACACACATGATCATGAACTATCTTTAGCTAACTAGGCATAGACCATGGATATATTAGAGTATCCACTCTCTCACCTTGTCTTCCCTTATTTTGGTAACTTTTTTCTAGCCATTATCTCACTTGATTCTCCTTGATTAGGTAACAGATAGTTTTTTTAAATCCCCTTCCCTTCTATGACAAAGAAAGAGTAATGCTAGCAAGCAGTAATACAACATTTTTCATAAATATGTCTATAATTATTGACATAATTTGCTATGATCGGAGCAATATCACTTCTATCTGAGTTTATTTTTGAAATAATTTTTATTATGTACCAACTACAACAAACTATGTCAATAGGTATGAAAAAAATTATGTTTCTAAACTTATTAATTGGACGCATGACTTGACCTTAGAATATTAATTAATTAACTAATTTTGTTGAGGTGGCATTAAGTACAAACACATTAAAAAAGAATACTCTAAATAATTAAAAGAATCTTACTCAAAAAGAAAATATTGATTTGAGCGATCTTTCTTTGTATATATGTATTATATTTAATTAAAGCTTTTTGACCGAAGGGATCATAGAGTTCACTAGCTCGATCGGCATTATGTACATTAAGAACTAAAAAACAAACACAAATCCACTAATCAACCCACTCAATATTAAAGTCCACTTTTTAATTACGTTAGTAGTATAATATTATTCTGCTGTTGCCTCTAATGCTATAAACCAAATTTTTTTTATAATTTATCACACTTTTATGTAGGGAAAACAAAAATATTTGTTACAGTTATGTGATCGATCTAGCTCACAAATCACCTGCTCTTTATCTTTATCTTCTTCTTTTTTTTTAATTGTGGTTTTGAATATTTTCTTTTTCTTTTTCTATCTTTTAATAAACAAAGGGGCAGCACGTGCTGCCCCTTTGAGTAAAAAAATTAATATAGAACTTCTATTTAAAGAAGAATGAAACCATGTAATTAAACTTAGAGTAATTATTTTAATATATGAGTATTTATTTGCTATGATAGTTTCTTAGAACCTATTTACTAAATGCAGTATCCATTCACTAAAAACTTCTAAGAGTGATAATGAATATCATCTTCTTCCGATAATAAACAATTGAGTTTTGTTAATACATTGTCACAATATTTAAATTTTCGCAATGAATGATATCATATACTACAATTGAAAGTCTTCATCAAATACTTGCAATTATCCACAATAAAGATGTTATTCTTTCTATAAAAAATGATTTTGTTATTCATACTTCATTTTATATTATCTAACATTTTATGATTCTAGCTATGATATTTAGCTTGATTTTTAATGAACACACTTTTAAGTAAGAAGATAAATAAAAAAAAGAAGAGGATAACAAGAGGCATGTGTCATTGAAGTTTCCATTAGATAAAATTTTAATTAAGTCTAGAATATTTAAACCTAGGAAAATCAATGTTCTCTAGGTAACAAATAAAACACCATATATCACCATTCCAACTTTCTAAGTATGACTACTACATAAAACTCAAAATAAACAAAAAAAAAAAAAAAATTGGGATATTAAAATTTAGTAAGGGTTTTTTAGGCATTCTACAATAGAACATTTTAAGAATTGTAAGATTTCAAAATAGTTTAACTAAGAGAATAACAGTTAGGGGTATTTCCTCAGTTTTAAAGTTTAGGGAGGAATAAAATTACCCCAAACTTAAAGGGCCCAATTTTTTTTTTTTTTTTTTTTACTTTTGGTGTAAAACAGTCCCTTTTTTTAACTTTAAATTTTAAATAGTGTGTAAAAATAAAATAAAAATCAACCCAAGAAAATTGTGCTTGAAAAAGTGAATTTTGGCTTACTAAATTTGACTAAACCAAAAATATAAAAATAAAAATCTAAGAACACAACAATTTTCAAAATACCTCTATTTTCAACTGTGGTGAATCCCAGTCGAATATTTTAATATCATATTTTGACCTATAAGAAACTTTCACCTTAATAGTTGTGAAAATATTGTGATAACAACAAAATGTCACCACATTTTCACAATACAATACATTTATTTTTAGTTGTGCTAGATCTCAGTTTGATATTTTATTATTTTATTTTATTTTATTTTAGTTTGATCCAAAAGGAATTGACACGTGCCACAACATTTTCACAATATCTTTATGTTTACATTGTACTTACAATGTAAATTTATATTGTAGACACACAAAATTGGCAAATGCTGTACACATTTGCAAAATTTGTACAATATTTACCTTTTTTTTTTACAAATATGTATAATATTTGCCACTTTTTGTGCGTCTACATTCTACACTATAAGCTTACTTGAAGGGAAAAAAAGAAGAAAGAAGAAGAAGAGTGATCAACAATTCTCCTTAATTTAATGCTTTAGGTAATAGTATTAAATACTAAGTGTTACGTCTATAATATTTCTATAATACTTTTACAACAAATCTTCGGTAATAAGTTATTAATGATTCTAATTTGAACCCACCATTAAAATTATTTTTTCCTCACTAATAATAGTCAATAATAATTAAATTGTTATTTAAGATTTATTGTGAAAATGTTGTAGAAATAATTTTTTTTAATATTAAAAAATTTTCTTTCTCACCTAAACTCACCTTTTTGGCTTGTTAAAAAAACAAAAGTTGAATAAACCAAGAGTACTGTAGCTAGAGCCATTGACTCTTTTTATATAGTTAGAAGAAAATGTCCAACTTATTCAAAAGTTATCAAACTACTAGCAAAATATATATTTAGAAAATATAATTTAACAGAATCACTTTAAGTATCATAGTGGTTAAATGCGTGGTTTTTTAGTATTACTCTCTCACGTTTCAAATTCGACCCCTCATCCCACCCAAATTATTTTGTTAAAAATTATGGGTTAATGAGCCGAGCTAAATAACAAACTTGTCCAATGGGTTGGGCTAATGAGCAGGCCTAGTGGGCATCTATATATGGGCAGAAAAACAAGTCATGGCCTGCCCCACTGGGCTACTAGGCTATCCATGGTCCCACAGGACTCGATAGTATCGAGTTGGGCCACCTATTAGCTCGATGGGTTACTGGGCCGGCCCTTGCGTTGTGGGCGATTTGGTGACCATTCAATAAGTACTTAACTTAGTTTTAATTCAAATTATTTGTGGTGATAAAAATAATTAATAAATTTTTTTTAAGATATATATGACAATAAGATACCATTGTGATTTGTTTTTTTAGGTGGAATTTGAACATAAATTGCTTATTCAAGATTAAGATATTATTCCACTTTAGCTAACTAAAACTAACTAGGATATTTTCATAATATATATTATGCACTCTCTTTTATTGCTATTCAAAAAGTATAGTATAAGCTAGGGCTGTCCATGAGTCAATTTGGGTCAGGTTTGTGCCCAACCCGCAACCAACCCAATCAGATCGAGTGGGGAGTTTCCAGACTCACAATCGACTTGTAAGGGTGTCGGGTTTCTATTAGGTGGTGATCGGTTTCAGGTGAAGCCAAAAACCACCGAAAACACTAAAAAGCGGCAAGATCTCGCTAGATCCTTCTAAGATTTGGGGAGATCTAACCAGATCTGGCGAAGATCTTGTTGAATATGAAAATATTTCTACCAAATCGTGCAAAGGACTTGTCAGATCTAAAGAATTTCTTCGCCAGATCTAGCTGTGTTGCTCATCGAAATCCGTCAAATCAAACTGAAAAAGTTGTTGGAAAGCTTAAGAAATCACTAAAATCTATGTATTTCTGTTAGGTCAGGTTTCATGGATTTTAGAGGAGGAAACCTACAACCAACCTGTCGGGGTTTGGTTTTTGGAGGTTGGGCTCATGTACTACCATCGGGGTAGTCGGATCGGGTGGCAGCAAGTTAGTACGATCGAGTTTGACTGGTTGGGTAGGTGGGTTGGACACCCCTAATACTATAAGAAAATATGTGGCTCAATTTAGGTAGGATTTGAATGTCTAACAAATATAGAAGAGGGACAACTTGGAAAAATTGACATAAGGGTACGTAGCAGATAAAATAGTTGAGGTATGTTGTGGCTTTATGGGCTCAAAAATTTTATTAGAAATGTGTGTAATTTATCAATAATAAAAAATAAAAAAAAAGTTGAAGTATAGTAACTCATGACGGTAAACTATAACTTTCTTTTTCAAGAAGATAACAAGGGACATAGTATTTTTTTCACCACTCTTTTCACAATTATTGACGTAATCTACTGTGTTGGTCAGGGGCGACGCCACCTTAAGGCCAGGGTGGTCTTTTTTTTTTATATATAATAATTTAAAAAATTTTATTTGTCTACCCTTCAAAAAAAATTTGGGAATACCCTCAGTTTTTTTTATACCAATAAAATTAAATTTTGCTCCATAATTTGTTCTACATTTAGTAGATGAATGATTATTTGGTTGTGTACATTGAAAAAGACGTAGCTTGTAGCATTAATAATGAGACTATCATGCACCGATTTCAAAATAAAAAACTCGTAGAAAGCAATTGTAAACTTTATGTATTTGCATGTTTTTTTATTGTTGTTGTTGTCAATATATGAATTTCTCTTTTTATTAGATTGTATAATTTATGCTTCTTAAGGAACACCCTGAGAAAAATTCTTGGAGCCGCCACTGGTGTTGGTGTGTAATGCAAATAATGTAAGCGGTGAATTCAAATAAAAGTGATATTACTGTAATCACAAGAAGCCCGAAAAATATTATGTCCCACCATTACTCTTATAGTGCTAGTAGAAATCATCCATGCATCATAACTCCTCAATATAAAAAGTTTGGTGTCATTTTTTGGTTCATCCAAAAAAACGAAAAGAAAACAACATAATTTAGTGTTTTTTTTTTTAAGTGACAATGTACCAATATTCTTTAGATCGATAAATTAATCTATATAAAAACCAAGACCGAATTTGAGTAATAATGGACCTAATGGTGCATACGTTGCATGCACATTGTTTCGTTTCCGCATAATAGATAGTGGATTTCGATGTTGGCTTATGATAAAAGTATGTTATATATATACAATACTGGAGAAAAAAAAGTTTGTGGAAGAAAACATAGTATGGTGTAGGAATTCCATTAATTTGTATGTCAGATTTAATGGTGGTGTTTTTGTGTGTTCTTCCAGCACGTGACATGCATTAATTTAGGAACTTTGTTAGAAAAACCTCGAATTAAGACAAACTTCGAATAATCCTCCAAAGTATTATTGGCCTTGGAAATGTTAATAAAGAAAAATAAAGGTAGAATTATAAAACTTATCAAGCCAAATGAAGACAAAAAAAAAAAACTTAAAGATGTAAGAGGTTTAATAGTTTTCGCGTGTATTTTGAGAAGGAGATCCTGCTAGATTTATTAATTTTTTTTCCATGAGACACTTTAGTTAGAAAAATATTGCTTAAAGAAAAACGCTCTATCCTAGATAATCTTCCAATGTGATACTGGTCTTGGAAGTATTTACAATGAAACAAAAGGTAAGATTTTAAAATATTTAAAATCAATCAAAAGGTAAAGCTAGCTTTTGCATATAGATGAGGTTATAATTATATAATTGCTTGCATGTATTTGATCCAAAAATCTAAAGATCCCCACTTACGTTAATTTTGTTTTATCGTTCCATGTTTGTGAATTTGTACTTTTGAGATAACAATTTCATTTATAAATTCGTATAACAAAAAAAAAAAAACTATAAGAATTAAAGTGTGTCAGGGCTAAAGATTTGTAATACTTGGTCACGACAAGATGAGATTGAATTGAGCAGGTTTTGGATATTGTAGATGTTACAGCGCTATCATCAAAAAATTAGATAAATGAGAAGCATTTTTATTGCCGCAGTGGAGGAAACCGTTGCAATAAAGTGTTTATATATAAATATATATATATATATATATATCATAAAAGTTGGGCTTAGAAGCCGTAGTTGCGCTATGTGGCTTCACTAAATTGCAGAAATTTTAATAAATTTTTAGATTTTAAGAATAAATATATACATATTTTTTGGATAAATATGACAAATCGAGTAATGAAAGAAAGTAGTATTTCATTTACAACTATAACAGTTGTGTCTATCTAAAATGTTATCAACAAAGCCTAAAATCAATAGAATAGAATTACCTAAGAATAGAATTTAAATAAAAAAGAGAGATAAAAAATCGTAAAAGAAAAAAAGATCGAATTTGCATTTGTTTTCCTAATTTTCTTTAAAAAATGTAAAAGGAAAAAAAGATAGAACTTGCATTTTTTTTTCCTACATTTCTTTTTTTTTTTTTTTTTGTGGATAAATTTGCATCTTATATCATCTTTTTCCTAATAAGAAAGTAAAAAAAAAAAAAAAGTATTTGAGTTTCACCTAAACTACTTCTTTTTGTTCATATCATCTTCTTCACAACCTAAAATTCCCACTATATATACACAGAGTTTTTTGGTGTTTCATTATTTCTACTACGTGCTTTACAATTATTTGCTATATTCTTCCTTTCTCCTCTTTGCCCTACCTACAACCTTGCAGGTAATTTTTTTTTCTTTCATCAAATTGAATAGATTTTGTGTATTTGTTGCCTTTTTATTATATATAATATGATTTTTATCAACAAGTTTTATAGATAGGCTAAAATTCTATGTTTGATCACACCTTTTAGTGTTTTTTTTAGAAGTCAATATAGCAAGCAATATATTTGTATTTTTTAATTTATTATTACATGATTATTTGTTGTTGACATCAATATTTTATAATGGATTTAATTTGTTATGCCTTTTGTTTGGTGCTTTGTTCCATGTAATCTATATTCTTTAATTAAAAGCAAAATTTGCTGTCAAACATGAAATTGGATACGAGAGAATCCATCCGTCCAAATTTATATGTAAGTCTATCTTACTTAACTCCTTTTTTTTTTAAGCTCAAAAATTTGGATATTTTTTCATTAATGAATTGAGGTTTTGGCTTAATTTTGTTTTCAACCATTTCAATTATTGAATTCATTATTTTTTCATGTGTAATATTAATATCTGTGCTTTTTTTATGATAAAAAAATAATATATGTGTTCTTAAAGGCTAAAACACAATACAATTACAAACATGACTTTAAGTTAGGGTGTTATACTTATATATTAGTAAGTTAGAATGTTACATTAAGTTAGAGTATTATATTTTTATTTATTATTAATTTAGAATGTTACATATGGATACATATGCTGGTTTAGGGTTGATATAACTTATAACCATTTGAATGAAATCAACATTAAAACAAATTATTTAAATATCAAAATAAGAAATAAAAATTAAATTTCTTTTAAGTGTACAAGTACAATTTATTTTTTAATCTTAAATTTTGAATTAATTCTTTTTTCATTTTATTTGTTATTAAATTTAATTATATTATCAAAATATTTTTTATTAAGCCGTGCATCGCACGGGCATAATACTAGTATATATATATAGGTAAAGTCCAATTAGAATTTTAAATTAAAGTCCAATTTTGCGCCATGTATCTTCTTTTTTCTTTTTTTCTTTTTTTGAGAAATTCATCATGTGTCATAAATTATTTATTTTTAGAGAGTTTTGTTTCCTAATTTTAGAATCAAATGTGGGAACACATCATAAATATTAATCAAAGTGAGTTATTGAGTACAAAAACCAAAAAATCTAGAAAAAATTAATCATAAAAATAAGATAAAATAAAATAAAAGTGTTTCACAATAACAAAAATTAAGAAGTAATAAATAAATAAATATGGATAGTTTACATTTTATACTTAATAATATTCTTTCAAGACTTTTTAAAGAGTTAACAAAATATAAGAATGGTTATCAATAGTATTTAAATTAATAAATATATATGAATTATACTATGTATCTTATTGTATATCTTTAAGTGTATTCATGCATATGCATGGGGTTACAAGCTTGTATTTCAAGAGTAGTAATAATTTACTACTCTCGAAATACAAGTGTTTCATTCACAGAATAATAGATTCCACTAATTAAGCTCATAATGGAATCCACCATTAAAAGATGAGAAAACTATAGAAAATTAAATTTTAAAAAAAGCAACAGGTTGCACGCACCATGTTTTACGCAAGTAATAATTTATTATTCTCGGAATACAAGTGTTTCATTAACATAATAATAGATTCCACTAATTAAACTCATAATGGAATTCACCATTCATTTAAAAGGGGCAGTTCCATGTTGCTATATTCCTCGAGTAACTAATAATTTTTCTTTCTATAGATGATGGGGTCTTATTATAATAAGGGTGCAAAAGGGGGAGTTTAGAAAGAATTAAACATTTGCTTCTTTATCATATTATTATAATGAAATCTCTGGATTTGATTTTTCATAGATTTGCTCTAACATTCCCTTGTTTCATTCTCTCTGTCTTGATTATGGCTTGATAACTCAAAGTTTGTTTCACTATTCATTTTCGCTGTTAGTCAACAGTAGTTGCGGGCCTTGCCGACCTCGGCGTTAGCCTTGGGGCTGATTTGAGTCATGATTGATGCTTCCCATGATAGTAAAATGAAATCTCAAAAGAAAACAAACGTAAGATGATGCAATAAGTATAAGGATATTATGTTTTTCACAACTATTGATATGCTATAATTAGTGTATAAAAAAAAAATAGTAATTAATAGACCCTAGGTTTTTTTTTTTTTTGAGAGGTTCAACCTATAGCATCTGCTTCTGATGATAGCTCTTTATCATCAGACCAAGACACTAGTCGGTTTTTGGTGTAGGCGAGAATTGAACCCTAAATCTCTTATTCAATCATCAGAGACTTTACCAATTGAGCTAACTTGAATCCACCCTAAGTAAAAGTGATGTTGCTCTAACTATTATAAGTTAGCAATTATGAGAAAAGTTGTGTCCATATCATTACTAAGTATAATATTGCATAAGAGTTTAAAAAGCTTTTTACCTCAGAAAAAAAATGAAAGAAAAACTTGTCCAAAACTAAAAGGGTATATACCTTAAAAATTGTTTGTACCTTAAAACTTTTGTGAATGTGTCAAAGTTCTGTTTGATTAGATTCTTTCTATAACCATTTGAGGGGGAAAAAAAAAAAACAAAATTCTTTTGGGCTGTATTGTTAAATTAAAATACATATGATAAAAAAGAAAGAAAAAAACAATAATTGAGTATTTGATAAGTGATGTTTTTTCAGTGAACCCCAGCCAAAGCAAAAGGTTGGTTCAGAGAGAGACCTCATCACTTTTTTCCTCATGTAACAGTTATGGTGCTTTGGACTGATAATTAATAACTTACAAAAGTGGTGTAGTACAGAGCATGGAAGTGCCCCAAAATCCAAAGGAAGAAAATAGTAAAGGGCAGCATGATTTGGAGCTTTATTTTTTTGTGTGTGATTCCAATGAGAGCTACTTGACACTGCTATATTCAAGACTAGGGAGGAGTGCTTCCATTTTTTGTGTCTGCAGTCTACGTCGCTTTGCTGAGTAGTTTGTGCACACTTTAATCAAGGGGCTAAGTACTTCATCCTTATTGCAAAGAGTGAAACACTCACTTTTCTATATTAAAGGTGTCACTTTTGGCATAGTAAATGCATGGTGAATTGGTGGTGGTAGACTGAGAGTACACTTAGTTCCCATGATTAATCTCTACACTTGGTAGACTGATAGTACACTTATGTTTGAGTTCCCATGATTAATATCTTCACAGAAATAGGCGTTTAGGTTGAACTTTTTGTTACATTTTCTGTAACTTTTTGTTAATGTCACATTATTCAACAATTTTTTTTATTGAATTAATATTTGAAATTTTCATTATTGGATTACATGTTGTTTATATGTTCTTAACATATATATCAAATTTTGTTTTAACTGGATGTTATTTTCTATATAATCTATAAACCCATGTTTTGTATATAGTTTTGAAATTCAAAAAACTATTTTGTTTACAATTTTGAGTTTTAAAAAACTATAAATTTTAACATCATATAGATAAGATAGTTAGAGATTTTTTATCATCTTGATATTATTTAAGCATGTAAGTATAAGGAGATAATGTAATTCAATAGTGGAATTGTAAAAACAATATCTATATGTAATAGAAAGTTATTAAATGATGAAACATGATAAGCATTTTGAGAGAAAGTCCGTCATATAAGGCTAAAATTTGTATGTCATTTACTTCATATATTTTTGGTAGTTAAGAACATGGGTGAGAAAGTGTCATATAAGACTGAAATTTGTGTCATTTAATTCTATTTTTTGGTAGTTAAGAACATGGGAGAAAGAAAGTCCATAAAATTTATCAAGAGTGCCTTAAAGGTTAGAATGTGTGAGGTTCCAAGTTCTTAGGATTACCAATCTGCTCCTTAATGTGAGACAAATTAAATATCCTTAAAAGTTCACCCTCTTCTTAAAAAGCCAACATTAGATTCATTCTTTAACAATGTAGAACATACCTAATACTCATTTTCAAGGCATGAGTTCCAAGCCTGTTTCAAGACTCTAGAATGCTTTGAATCCATGTAAAGCTAACATCAAACACACTCCTAGTCCTTAATAATGAGAGAGAATACTCACAAAGTATGTAAGTTTTTGTGTGTGTGTGTACTAACTAATTGAGTGAAGGAGGAAATGGATGAAGCCTTATTCATAATTGTGGCGGGGGCAAGCTGAAGTTGCTTTACTTAGGAACCAATATAGGTTCCCACTTCTCTCCTCTTCTTTTTTCTTTTCCTTTTATATATAATACCCTTTCTTTTTTCAGTTTTTGGTCTTATCTTTATTAACGGATGCATGAGAATAAGGACCATAGCCACCTTCCAAAGATGCTACCTTTGGCCTTTAAGTAAACATAAGGCAGCCATCTTTTGATTATTGAAGGAAAGCTCTTTGGGGCATTTACCAAAGGTTTTCAAACTTCAAAGGATTCAAGCGTGAATGCCTTGTATTTGTGTGGCGCCCACATATGATTTATAATGTGGGTTCCTTTCTAGCTGGGCTCCAGCTTGGCTTTCATACCTAGTCAAAGAATCATAATGTTCTTTTCATCCCCATATGGACTTCATTTGAGATATAATAATTATGTTGTCTAGTACCCTTAATTAGATTAGGGTGGCGCCCATTTATGTGAGTGCCTTTCCTTTTTTATGTTTTAGTTTGGACCATTTTAATTAACGATTATTTTATATCCACAGTTTTGTCATCCTTTTACCAATATAAAACATGCAAATTGACTAGGTATATAAAGTAGCATAAGTAATTGATTTTTGATGAGTTGAATTCAACTTGTTCTTGGCCTCTTCAAGCATAGCTGAATGAATTTCAATTTTGAGTTTCGGCTTGATTAATTTTTAAAAGTATTGAGGTTCTATCTCAGGTTTTCTTTTGAGAATAAAGTTTAATTTATTGTGCCCATTAGTATTAAGTTGTTATTCGATGCAACAGATTTACCACAACAAGTTTCTCAAAAAAAAAAAAAAAAAATGGATTTACCACAACAAAGTATAGTCTAAAAATCTGCTAAAAAATGTATATTGTAGTCTGTATATATGAATTTAGTTCTTTTTCAAAAAATAAATTACTAACTATATATTATATAATCATGACTAATTAACTAATGATGAAAGAAGAAAAAAAAAAAGCAATGAGCTTTGAAATTCAAGATTTTCAGCTGGAGTGCTGGTTGATTTTCCTTTTTTACTTTTCATTATACCAATTAATGATTTGGACATGATGGTAAAAGATATTAAGATCTAATTCTATATGCAATTTATTCTATATAAAAAAATCTATACGCAATTAATAAAAGAATTTTCTCAAGAATTACAAGAGTAAAACCCCGCCATAGTTCTTTGTCATTTAATCACTAAAATTAAAAGTTATTTTGCCAAGAGACTTTTATATGTTTCTCCACAAATTATTGGAAGGGTCAGATTTTTAGCAAGTTGCCATGTTAACCAATAAAGATAAGTTTTTGTTGTGATTTGGGACTAGTAGAACTGCAAAGTATATTCATGCAAATAAAAAATTAGAGAAAAATCTTACAAGACAATAACATTTAAGGTAGTTCGGCTAACTCCAAGCTTATGTCAATGAAAAATACCAACCAAAATCTACTATCAACGATATGGATTACAAATGTAGCTAATCAAACCTCACAAAAAAAATTTACACACTTACATAAACATCAATAAAGAAAGAAAGTATGGAACACCGATGTTATGAAGAAAGAAAGTCTAAAACACCGATGTGATGTCTAGCCACCGATACTCCGAAACCCTCTTTAGTGAATGAATGAAATCGCTAAAGTTTGTACCTTTTCCCTTTAGGCTAACCTTTTTTTAAGGTTGTAATGCCCATTACTTTCTCAAGTCTGGTACGGGGAGCTACATTGATGAGTGGTTATTAATGGTTTGTAATCGTTGGCATTTGACCTAGATGTCGTGCGTTAATTACTTGCTTAACTGACGATGGACACATGGGTGTTATTTATTTGTTGAGTACTTGTGGTCTAAATCATTGAAAGCCTCATTTTATATAGCTCAAACAACAACCCAAACTCTCAAAGGATTCATAACTATGGGTTTTAAAAGTCATCTTGCAAACATCATAATTTAGGTGCTCTTTGGCAGTTCTTTTGAAAGCTAACTACTAAGCACCAAAGCTAATGCAACAAAAATACTACCAAACAATATACCCCAAGTTGTATTTGGGGTGACAAAATGCTACAAATAATTGTCACATAGAGGATCCATTTGTCTCCAGTATGTAGTCAGAGAATCTCCATGGGCACAATGAAGAGTTTGGACCCAGCTGACTTGTATAGTTGTAATGCACATCCTTCACTATGAATGGAGCGTGGCCCCCACGCGCCATGCATTTCTCATGCATGTGTGGTATTTTATGTTTAGAGCTTATGATATATATCATTTTGTAAGTGGAAACTTCTTGAATGGACAGTATAGTACAAAAAAAGACTGGCTGACAATCTTGTACCACATGCATATATATATCCATCTGATGAAAGGGCAAATCTTATTCAACAAACTTTTATTTACTTCTATGTCTTTGAAGATGACAGTAGCAGCTCTTTTCTGGACACATTTCGTTATCACTGCAATAATACACCACCACATAATTGATAGGGAAGAAGGGTACGGTTACTTGCAATATTTTTCATATTACACTAAATGTAAGTCAATTACACGGACTTAACTGTTGACGTTACATGGGTGTGATCATACCAATACTAATACACCAAATCCCATCAAAACTTTCAATGTTATGATGTTTATATTGTGTTTGGAATCGAGAAGGAATTCTTGGTATATTGATATAAATAAAAATGTAAAAAGAAGTGTCTTTATATAGGCAAACATATGAGTACTATACAAGTAATATGAGTGTAGTATATATAAGTATAATACAGTGGGCTTAGAGAGCCTGTTAGATTTGTACACTAACATATTGGTTAGTTCAATTTCAGTAATGTTAGGGACAATAATTTTTAACAATCTTTTTCACAACTGTTGATGTGACAATTGTAATTGGAGCAATGCTATCCCTTTATTAGCATCAATCATAAATATCACAACCTTAGCTGTTGAGAACAAGATTGTGAAGATTGTTGTGTGAATAGACTTATTGTTTAAAAAAACATGAGTAGTCTTTCTATACTTTTCCAATGGCAAGTATACTGCCTGGCTCCCATGCAGTCAAATCAATTTCACCATGTTAGCATATAACTATTATGGGAAATTTATTAAACTTTGAACAAAAATAGGAAGCTGGGAAAATGGAAAAGGTTAGACTTAATTATATTTAGTATACTTTGATTACTTTCACCAAATATTCGGCGGAAATGGTTGAATTCCCTGCTTTTTAAATTGAAAAAGGTGTAATCTTGATTTAATAGTTCTGAAGTCAGAAATATGGGAAGAGGAAATGTATATTTTTTCACCTTTGATCAATAATACCATGTCAAGGAAAGAATGGCACAGCTTGTGCATGACATTGACATCCAAAGCTGCTTTAACTCTTTAATTCCTCAAGAGAGAAAGATAATGAATCTGGTTCTCTCTTTTTGCACACTATGGTGTTAGTGCAATAGAAAGTCAGCAATTGTTCTTCTTCTTCTTCTTTTTTAATTTTTTACATAATTTCTTCCCCACCATCCCTGTATAATCTTCTTAATTGGATAATATGATCTTTTGATCTGGAATCAAAGGGGGTGGTTGCTTTGATGGAAGTCAATTTAGATACCAAGTGCTGCTCTCACAGAGCACAGGCTATTTTGGTTACTTTACTACTTCAATATATTAATGCAGAATATTTCAGACCATTTAAGTTCTTAATAGTTTTTCTCAGTATTCCCAAGTTTTCAATGACTATAATTACTGACTTTCTTATCATGATTTTTTTGAATTGCAAAGCTCTTCGAATTGGGGTTAAAGATTGCTTACTAATCACCTCTCTTTGGCCTCGCAAAAATGGAACTTTTGCGCACTAGATATGACCTTTAAAAGCTATTTGGATTATCTATCATAAAGCCTTTCTTACCTTGTATCAGGCTTTGAAATTTCAGAATGGAAACTCAGCAAAAAGAAAATTTATTTGAAAGGATAAATAAATAAAAAAACAACCTCCTAGCAGATATACACTATTGTTTACAATATATTATCTCTATTTCTTTGGCCAGAATTAAAAGTATATCTAATACCATATTTTCACCACAATATGATGCTAGCAATATGACAATGGACCCGTGGTTTTTTGGATTATTATGCAGTCAGCACTTTTTTAACAAAAACCAACAAAATGCAAGACGTTTGTGACAACAATGTATGTCTTTTCTTTTCATATGCAAATCTTAGGATTACCAATCAATGCACCCTCTTTTTGAGCTTACTTATCCTTGATATTTTAAATAAAAGTTTAATAATACATTACTACAAAGTAGTGTAAGGTGACTTGGTCTGATGGGGCATGAAAGATTTAGACAAAAGTGAAATTGAGATGTTCCCTCTTGGATTTTACCTGTAACATACATATGACTCCCTAGTATGGTATTACTGAGCTAAACATAATGTGATCGCATTTAGGGGGTTTCAGCGCATGATAAAGCCAAGCCAATAGACAGTGACCCTTCATAAGGGCAGGCCTGCTCATCAATATCACAGATAGAGACACCTCAAAAGAGCACCCCTTGCCTATATCACTTGCCATGAGAGCATCGAACATATGTGGAGCCAACCATTATTCTATGACAATGCCCACTTGAGAGAGAGACGGGTGTTCAAGTTAATACAAGAGCACTCTTTCCTATGAATAAGGTATCATAGATTTTTCTTTTGAGTGAGAGAGAAAGGTTATGAATGAGTTCAAGTTAATACAAGAGCACTCTTTTCCATGTGAGGAAGAGGGGTCATGGATTTTTCTTTTGCTTTTCTTTTGAAGTGGAAGATCAAAAGCAAATTATCTCTGCTTTTACTTTTCAGCCCTCCCTTTAAGACTATTCCATCTTCTAATAAAGCTCTCAAATACCACATTACATAGAGACTTGGTCCCATCACTGTGGGCAAGGAAGGAGAAGGAATAAAGTTCAAGAAAGAAAGCTTCCACTAGTTCCTTCTTCCATGCAACCTATTCATCCAACATAATTATTTATTGGTTTTTGAACAACATGGTAATGATATATTAATAATCATCATCTTTTACTTCTTACAACGTCTGTTTGTTGCAGGCACATGTTTCCAACTCAGTATTTGTTTAAAATAACCCTTCTTATGATCTTTTGGTTTCTTAGTATGGAAAAATTTACATGTGAATATGAACTATATACCTCAAAATCAATAAGTTTAATGACACAATAAATTTTACAACTTTTTTCATAAGGATTGAGGTGGCATATTCTGATTGGTGTACAATAAAAAGTGATATATGTGGTGGTTCTATGCAAAAGTGATATTGCACTAATCACAATTTATCAATTCACTAAGTTATAAAAACTTGTGAAATTTGTTGCATTTGTAGCGCTGTTGCATCAAAATACAAAATTGTATGTCTTCAAATAAACTGACTAGTTGATGAACGACACGTATGATTCGGACAGTGTGTCATGACCACAGACGATAGTCATAAAGCTTTTTATGGGTCCACCAGGTCCACCATGCATAATCAAGGTGCTCATATGCTTTTCATGCATATTAGAGTTTTTTAATGTCATGGCAAAGAGTACATATGTTAGCTGTTCTGTTACTTATGCAAAATCTTCTCTTCAATGTGACGTGTAATTATTCTACTAAAGTTATCTAAACAATTTACCATGATTCTTAAGTTCTCTTGGATGATAATGTATACGCAGAGTGGGAAATATAACAAGCAAGCCATCTTGCAAACTCTATTTCAGACTATAAGAAGAATAATTCTCTTGTCATTGAAACCATGCTCTGCTTCAAATTCATTGTCTCAAATATAAAGTGGGTACTGTAGCTTCTGTATTAGCAGAAGAATACAAGAGAAGAGTTGCAAGCCTGCTTTATATTGATAAGATTTTGCCATGATAGAGAAAACAACTCTATTGGTTAAGGTGTCCAATTTTTTGCACCATACATTTAGCAGAAAAAAGGCTTCCACCACATAAATTTTCAACAAGAGAACCAATATCCAATATAAAATTTGAGATTTGAGTCACATTCTAGAGCAATAAACATAACTACATTATAATAGTGGCAACATTGATTGCTTTTATTTCTCTTTCTCAATTCTGCATCATTTATTGATTGGAAAATAAGGATTGTATGATAGTCATTCCACCAAAGCACCAGGACAATTGAGCCATTTTGAATGATTGAAAGGTGCAATTTCATTACCTCTCTCATTCAAAGCAATAAAGAGCATCCTTTTATTAAAGCTAAAGGGCATTTTTGTCATATGAATAAAGAAAGACAGCATCAAGCTTTACTTTTTCTCCCTCTAATCTAAACTTTAAATTTCTGTTATCCAACGGCTTTTTTATTTTATTCTTTTTTTATTTCAAAAGAAATTTTCAACAAACCTTCTCTCCCTTTCTTTTTCTTTAGCTTTGCCTAAAGAAGCTTAACAAAGAGAAATACAGATAACTAGCACATACCATTTCTAGCAGAATTTCAATCTTCTTCTCTCAAAGAAAGGTAAAGGAAAAGAAAAGAGAAGAAAGAAAAGGAGAGGCTTAGCTTCTTCCTTGTATTTGAAGACTCTTTCTGTGAAGATGTTTGATTCCTTAAGCCCATGCTCACTTGAAGCTTCTCAGATTCCTCTCACTTTCCCTTCCTTTTCAATAAAATCCATTATTGCCCAAGTGCTTAAAACCTCTCCTCTTTGCTTCAAATACTTCCAAACTCAATTTTCTTGAACATATTCTGAGAAAACAAACATGGTCCCTTTCATTGTTTTGACACTTTTCTCTCTTCTTAGTATCTCTTCTTCTTCTTCTTCTGCTTCTTCTTTAGTTAGTGATTTCCATGTCTTAGTCAAACTTAGAAAGGGTTTTGAATTCTCTGACTCCATTCTAAGTACTTGGAATTCTTCAAGTCCTAGCTCAGTTTGTTCTTGGGCTGGAATTCAATGCTCAAGAGGACGTGTTGTCTCAGTGGACTTAACAGATTTGAATCTGTATGGTTCTGTGTCACCTCAAATTTCCAAACTTGACAGGCTTACCAACCTCTCTCTTGCTGGAAATAACTTCACAGGTATCATTGAGATTGCAAATTTGAGCAATCTTCAATGGCTAAACATCTCAAACAACCGTTTCAGTGGTGACTTGCATTGGAACTACTTGAGCATCGCCAACTTGGAAGTGTTTGATGCCTATAACAACAACTTCACTGCCTTTCTTCCACTTGGGATTTTGAGCTTGAAGAAGCTCAGATACTTGGATCTTGGTGGCAATTATTTCTATGGTAAAATCCCAGAAAGCTATGGAAATCTAGTCAGCTTGGAGTATCTTTCTATAGCTGGAAATAATCTTCATGGAAAAATCCCTGGTCAGTTGGGCAATCTCACTAACTTGAGAGAGATTTACTTGGGCTATTACAATGTTTTTGAAGGTGGCATTCCTGTGGAGTTTGGAAAGTTGGTAAATCTAGTTCACATGGATATTTCTAATTGTGAATTAGATGGACCAATTCCAAGTGATTTGGGGAACTTGAAGGCTCTTGACACTCTCTACTTGTATGGCAATCTGCTTTCGGGTTCAATTCCAAAGCAATTAGGCAATTTGACGAACCTGGTGAAGCTTGATCTTTCCAACAATGCACTCACTGGTGAAATCCCATCTGAGTTCATCAATCTCAAACAGCTCAAGCTCTTGAACCTCTTCATGAACAACTTACACGGCTCTATACCGGACTACATCGCCGATTTTCCCAATTTGGAAACTCTTTACCTGTGGAGGAACAACTTCACTGGTGTGATTCCCGAGAATCTTGGCCAAAATGGAAAGCTTCAAGAGCTGGATTTGTCTACAAATAAGCTCACTGGTACAATCCCTTGGAACCTGTGTTTGTCAAATCAACTTACAATACTAATTCTCTTGCAAAACTTCCTCTTTGGTCCTATTCCTCAAGGATTTGGAACATGTTCAAGTCTTATTAGAGTTAGGTTGGCACACAATTACTTGAATGGTAGCATCCCAAATGGCTTCCTATACTTGCCTCAACTAAACTTAGTAGAGTTGCAAAACAATTACCTATCAGGAACATTGTCAGAGAATGCCAATACTTCTTCAAAACCAATCAAGTTAGGCCAACTTGATTTATCAAACAATCTCCTATCTGGTCCTTTACCTTATTCATTTACAAATTTCTCTTCCATCCAAATCCTTTCCCTTAGTGGCAACCAATTCTCTGGTCCAATCCCACCTTCTATAGGAGAACTCACTCAAGTAGTAAAACTTGATTTGAGTCAAAATTCACTCTCCGGTCCAATCCCACCCGAAATTGGAAACTGTTACCATTTGACATACCTTGACATGAGCCAGAACAACCTCTCTGCCTCAATCCCACCAGAAATTTCCAATATGCCTATACTCAATTACTTGAACTTATCCAGAAACCACTTGAACCAAACAATTCCAAGATTCATTGGAACCATGAAAAGCCTCACGAATGCCGATTTCTCCTTCAATGATTTCTCCGGTAAGCTACCTGAATCTGGCCAATTTGCTTTCTTTAACGCCTCATCTTTCGCGGGTAATCCTCAACTTTGTGGTCCTCTACTTAACAATCCTTGCAATTTCACCACAATCACAACCACACCCAGAAAATCCTCTGCATATTTCAAGCTAGTCTTCGCGCTTGGCCTTTTGATTTGTTCTCTAATGTTTGCTGTTGCTGCCATAATCAAGGCCAAGTCATTCAAAAGAAATGGCCCAGATTCATGGAAAATGACCGCTTTCCAAAAGCTTGAGTTCAAGGTCTTTGACATCCTTGAATGTGTGAAAGATGGCAATGTTATTGGAAGAGGTGGAGCTGGGGTTGTTTACCATGGAAAAATGCCAAATGGGGTTGAAATTGCAGTCAAAAAGCTTCTTCGATTTGGCACAAATAGCCATGACCGTGGCTTTCGAGCTGAAATTCAAACATTGGGCAACATTAGGCATCGAAACATTGTGAGACTGCTAGCATTCTGTTCTAATAAGGAGACCAATCTCCTCGTTTATGAGTACATGAGAAATGGTAGCCTTGGCGAAGCACTGCACGGGAAAAAGGGCGCATTCTTGAGTTGGAATTTGAGGTACAAAATTGCCATTGAATCAGCTAAAGGCCTATGCTACCTTCACCATGATTGTTCACCACTGATTCTTCACCGAGATGTGAAATCCAACAACATCTTGTTGGATTCCAATTTTGAAGCACATGTTGCTGATTTCGGGCTAGCCAAGTTCTTGATTGACGGTGGTGTATCAGAATGCATGTCAACAATTGCAGGGTCTTATGGCTACATTGCTCCTGGTATGTGCCCTCTACTTTGTTAAAACATGTTCTGTTTTTGTGTAGTATTGTAGTACTATAGAGTTTGGTTGGTAGTTTCTTTGTTAGTTAAGTTAGTTAAATGGCCATGTTATTAGTCACTGCCATTGGGTTGTCCTTGTATGTTCATTCACAGCCATCTATTGTTGAAGACTGTAGATTGTAGGTTACTAGTACTCTCACTGGCTTATAAATTTCCTGATGTTAGAGCTAGCACATAGTACTAGGGTATCCCTGGAATATGCACATAGGCAGAGTTCTATAAAAAACTATTTTTGTACATGTTTTCCTTTTCCTTTCCCCCCACCTTTGTTTGGGCCTCACCAGTCATCATGATTGTGGACAATAATGTCGATGTAATCATGGCATTCTGTGTAGAGCTTAGTGAGATCTAAAGTTTTCATTTAACTAAACTTTGCCTCAATTTTCGATTTCTGTTTTTTTTTTTTAATTTAAATTAAAAAGAAAAAAGAGTTATTGCTCTTGTTACCTAATTTAGACCAATACTTATTTATTTATCTTATGCATCAAATATATTCATTCTTCTTTTTGTAAAACGAGAGTTTCATAATCACATACAAGTAAGAAAAAATACATATTTAACGCATGAAATACTTTCTCATTTTACACACAGTCATAGTATTCTGATTTCCTTACTTAAGAATAAAATTTATAACATAATTGACCTATAGCCACAAAACTTGGAAATAGCATTATGTCTTGCATGAGATCAAAATTGCTGCTAAGCAAAACAGAATCTTATAGGAGTAATAATAACAACTAGGTACACAACCTACAAAGAGTTTATAGTTTATAGTTTCTAACTCTAATGATGTTTTGAATGACATTCCCAGTATCAAATGATCCCCTACATCCAACGGTCTTCTTGAATCCTTAGAAAACCAATGGTGAATTGGTGATAAAGCCAATCTAGACTCTAGCTTTATGATCTAGGCTAAAGTAACAGGTCAAAAACTTAAACAACCCGAGTTTTAAGCTACAAAGGGAGACAATCAAGGAAGATTCATAGAATTTTTTCGGTAACCACAATTTTCAACAACACACTCACTGTGCCCCTTTTACTTTTAGACTGTACAAACAAGAGAGGATTGTGGAGGCCCACATAGTTTTCTGTGTCGATATCTGACTTCGGACATATCAATCTCTGACACAAAAACACATACACACACATTCAAAAACACACACCCCAACAACAACAACAATTTGAGAGTAGTGGCAGCGGCCGCTGTGTTGAGTTTCTGACAGTGATGTTTAACGTAACAGGGCGTTGAGTGGCGTGAAAGCTAACCGACATCATGCACGTTTATTTTTACGCGCCTAGCCCACACACACATATTTACACACATATATAATAAACATATTATTCTTTTTTCTTTTCTTTTTTTTTTTCTTTTTTTTTTTTAAGATTTTTGAGTAAGCAAGTGATTTTGGTGCTTTTGGACCTTTTATTTATTACCATTCACAATTATGATATATATTGTGATATTCTTTGTCTTGTATGTTTATTTTGTATGTACTTGAAATTTATATGGTTTGTATCGTATAATGCAGAGTATGCATACACATTGAGAGTTGATGAGAAGAGTGATGTTTATAGTTTTGGAGTTGTTCTCCTCGAGCTTCTCACAGGCCGTCGTCCGGTTGGTGATTTTGGGGAAGGTGTGGATATAGTACAATGGGCCAGAAGGGTAACCAATTGTCGCAAGGAAGAGGTTGTGTGCATTGTTGATCCTAGGCTAACAACGGTGCCCAAAGATGAGGCAATGCACTTGTTCTTCATTGCAATGCTATGTATCCAAGAAAAAAGTGTTGAACGCCCAACAATGAGAGAAGTAGTTCAAATGCTCTCAGAGTTCCCTCGCCACTCACCAGATTACCAATCATCATCATCTTCAATTGTTCAACAACAACAAACAAAGAATCTTGAAAAAGAGTGGAGTGGCCCTAAATTGAAGCAAGATCTTTTGGTTTAAGTGACTTTTTTTTTTCTTTTTTCTTTTTGAGGTTTAATGGTGCCTTAAATTGGTTTTTATTTTGTTATAGCCTTACTATCAGCAAAGTGAATCTTTTTTTTTTTTTTTTTCCTTAGATTTAGGCATAGGGATTTGGTGGCCACAAATAGAGTTAGGAATAACTAATGGGTGCACTTCTTTTTAAGAGGTGCACTTTTAGGTAGATAGCATGCTATGTAAGGGGATCGTGCACGCTCTTTGTAGTTTTTTTTTTTTTTTTTTTTTTTTTTTTTTGAGGGAACTCTTTGTAGTTTGTATCATACTATCTCATATTATATATATACATCTTATATTTGATTGCTGAAGAATTTTTCTGTACATAGTTTTTTTTTTTTTAATCTTATATCTATATACCATATTTATCTAACATTTTTACGTTCATTTATTTAATATGATTATATATTAAATAAGACTATTGTTTATTGACTGGTTAAGATTATGTAAATACTCAGTGACCAATATATATTTGATGTCACTTCAATTATGCCATATATATATATTTATATATATATATATATATATATATATGAGTGTGTTTGTGCTTGTATGAAGGAAATAAAAGAGAAGAGAAAGAGAGGGGTGTGATTGTGTGACTAGCCAAGAGAGGGGGAGAACGATATTTGTGATTATGTGGTGGGGATCACGTGGGTCTAAAAATATGACTTTTTAAAAATAAGAAAAAGGGTTGGGGCGTTACTGTCACTATATATCTCTCATATTGCTTTAGGTAACGAAAATAGGTTTCGTAACTATACGTGCTCCTAGTAGCAATCTATAGTAACGAAATTAGATTTCGTCATTATATATGTTTATTTTAAATGTTTAGCGGCATCAAATTTTGCCTTTTGCGCTCAACATTTTGGATTGCCATTTTACTTTTTTGGGATTTATAAGTGATGAAAAAGCATTTCATCACCAATGATAATAAATATTTTATATTGGGTGACGAAATTAGTGTTTCATCACCTATTGTTAATATTTGGTGACGAATATTTTTGTCACCCTAGATCCCACTTTGCGTGATGAAATATTTCATCACCATAGACATCTGCCCCTAAAAATTTCATTGGTGCTAGCGTTTTCCACAGCCTATAGTAACAAAAGGAAGTTTTGTCACCAATTGTAATATTTTCAATGATGAAAACATGATTTCGTCACCATTTTTATGTATTTTTTAAAATTTGGTGATGAATATTTTATTTTCTCACTGAATGTTGCTATTTGGTGACAAAATTTGTTTTCCTTACTAGATTTCGTCACCATAGGCCAAATTTTTTGTAGTGATATAATATTGTACCTAATACTACTATACTATTTTTTTTTTTTTTTTTTTTTTTTTTTGGTATTAGCACTTGATGTTATAAATTTATTTTGGTGTAGTGAAGAAAAAACAAAGTAAAAAGGGAAAATTGAGGTAGTTTCATTATTTTTCACGTGTAAAACTTAACAAAGGCATTGTAGGGAAGTTTAATGAACCACAAAACCTCTAGTTAGAGGGAAATTTTGATATAGGAGTAGTGGTTGAGAAATCGCTAGTGTGTGAGAACTATGCACACTCAAAACAGAAGATGATCACTCCACTTTTTGTTGAAGAAATATTGGAACTCTTAAGAGATAGTAATGTTAGAAGAATTAGACTTTGGGAAATGGCAATAATCAAGAAAACAACAGTAATGCAAAACTTAAATAACAATGTAAATGTTGCTAAAATGTTTGATATTGTCATATGGGTCTGTCCATGTATCAAAGGAATGGAATTTAGAAAAGTTGCAGCGTGTAATTATAGATCAGCTAAAAATGAATATGGAATGCATCATTAACCTTGATGAAATTTCCTAGAGAATATCTAAGGAGTTGAAATGCAAAAGGTATTTACTTGTTTTGGATGAAGTTTGGGATATTCTTGATCCATAACAACCAAAAGGGTAGTAAGGTGGTGTTAGCAACTAGATTTCGTGACATTTGTTTTGATATGGAAAGTGATGGGTTGATTAAATTGAAACAAATGTCTGATACATGGAAAAAGTCGGCAGAAATGTAAATCTTCCAGGAATTTAACCAATAGCCAAGCTAGTTGTTCATGAGTGTGCGGTTTGCCACTCTTGATAAACCGGGTAGCAAGCACCTTCAAAAGAAAAGATAACATCCATATATGGAGTGATGGATTACGGAGTTTGCAGAGATGGCCTAATGTCAAAGTCCAAGGCATGGATGAATTGATTGAGTTTTTAAAGTTTCGTTATGAAGATTTAGATTGTGATGATAAAAAAATTAAAAAATTAAAAAATTAAAAAAATAAAAAAATTATGTACAGTGCAATATTATATCTTGAAAACTATGAGATTTATATAGATTATTTGTTGGAATGTTGGAGAGTTAAAGATTACATGACATTATCAACATGTATTTGCTTGAGAGGAGTGTGGGAAAATGAATCATGTAAGGATGAACGAAGTGTTGTAGAATATGGCCTTTAAAATTTAAGGCAATAGGTTTGTGCAACAAAATTTTCATTTCAGTAAACTCTAGATATTTTGATAACAACTTTGATAAAATGATATATATTTTGTTGCGATAAACAATCTATTGCTTTGAATATCTAGTAGCAATGGACTATTACTTCACACATCTTATTGCAATAAATTTCAAATAATTGACAAAAATCATTCAGGTCAAGTTATTGCAATGATATCTTGGTTATAATAGATAATTGTTTCATGTTTGTCGATGTACTAGATTGTAATATAATTGATATAAGATTATCGCAATGATATCTTCGTTGCAGTTTTATGTTTGTCATTATAATAAATTGTAAAATAATTTATATTTAGTTATTACAACAATATCTTCTTTGTCACTTTGGAGATGTTGGCAGCAAGATGAGTAGTTGAATTCACCCTTGATACAGGTTTCCACCATTCTTCCTTCAAAGGAGATTCAAAGACTATTATAAATTCTCTACGTAGTGGTGGTATGGATCAATCTCATGTTGGTAACCTTGTAAAATACACTTTGTCTTATGCAATCTCTTTACAAAACTTTTCTTTCTCTCATATTGTTAGGCAATGTAATGCAGTTGCACATGTCTTAGCCTAGAAAGCAAGGATTTCTTTCCCTTTAGAAGTCTAGATGGAGTCTATACTACCAGATTTACTCTTCAATTTTGACTAATTTGCCAGTCTATGAATAATAAGCCGTGCATTCTTTCTTCTCAAAAAAAATTTAAAAACTTTTTAACTAAAAGAGTGAGCTTTTCAAATTATTTCAATTCACATCTTCATAGTTTTTTTTTTTTTTTTTTTTTTGGTATACAACGTCTTCATAGTTAATAGGATAAAGAAGAGAGAAAACATGAGAGTTTATGACTTTACATGGTTTGGCTTTATAATCTACATCCATGGGACAAGAGCTTAAAGGCTACATTTTTTCATACAATTTTCTTGATAGTACATTACAATAGAATTCATATTTAGAATAGAATTTTTAGTGCGCGTGCAATTGTCAAGAGTGTTTTGATAGAAATAAGGCAACTGGAGCAAGCTGAAGTTTCCTATACCAAAAGGCAAGCAAATAAGGTATCTCATACTAGTAAATTCTTAAGTACTCCTGGAGCATGGATAAATGGTACTCTTTCTTCTCACATTCATGATGGAGTCTACTTATTAAATTTATGGTGGGATCCACCACAAATATGAGAGGAGGAAGCACCATTCTTTATGCTCCGAGAGTACCTAAGAATTACTCTCCCATGCTATTGCCCAATATGCTTATATTGAAGACAGGGTGCTATGGCATGACGAAGACTCACCTAGTGCTCGTACTGAATTGCTGGCTGATTGATTGATTTTGGGCTAATATCTCTTGCTTTTTTTCTAGCTTGTTTTTACTCTGCGTTTCTTGCTTGTATATGATAATTCTGATTTTTATACCGTAATGAAAGCAGCAATTCCTTTTATTAAAAAAAAAAAAGGAAAAGTAAATGATGTTTTAAATTTGAATTGGATATTGATTGTCTCAATCCTATAATTTTCTCTAATAATCAATCCCTTGATTTATTGATCGATCTCATGATCTTCTAATCAATGTCTTGATTTGGTCTTCACTTTAATGGAAAGTAAATTATACTTTTCCAACAATTCTTTTATCAAAACTCTATCACTAAAATTTCATGAAATTTAAAAACTTACTCGACTAAAACTCTATTATATCCCATAAAAAAAATGTTATAAAAAAAAAAAAAAAAAAAAAAAAAACTCTATTATAAAAAATTTTATGAAATTTGAAAGAAGTATCACTATTTATTTTAAATAATTTTAATCTTTTTATTATAATCATTAACTAGCCTCTGAACACGCGCGTGTTCAGAAGCTCTCCCTTTTTTTTTCAACAAAAAAATTGTATTTCTCTAGAATAATATTAAATGAAATGTACCTTTCTCAAATGGGAGATATTGTGTCACCATCCCCAAAGAATTTTGGTAAAATTTTTGTGGAGATGTTAAGGGGATCAAGGGAGAGAAATGAGAGTAGCAAGGATTGGGGAGGAAGGGAAAACAGAAATAAATAAATAAATAAATAAAAACATATACAATTGTGGGATTTAAATCTGGAGTCTATATCTCCAAAAAAAAAAAAAAGATATTGTTTTAAAATTTTGAATGAAAATGTGTAGGCTAATCATTAGGGACGATATTGGAAATAAGGAAAAGTGGACATCAATCGTCTAAAAAAAAGGTATTAAATGATACTCACCATATAAAAATCCAGTACATGTCTCCCATTTATTTGTGGGTAAAAATGATACCATCCATATAAAAGTTCAATACATATCTATTGGAAATAAAGGAGAGATAATACATGAATTTTCTTTGGAAATTACACAATTTGATTTTACCAAAAGAGGTGGTGGAGATGAGGCGTGGACCAAGTCACTGTCTTGAGACAAATTGTGTCGTCTACGGTATATCTGATGTAGTTAGACAAATAGTTTCTGCACGTTGTCCCCAAGATACAACAGCCCAACCACTTTTGCTGATTATCCTTGCGAGCCTACATTGCTCGTAGGATATAAGCTCCCTATAGTACTTTCTTTTCCCAGAAAATTTTGTAAAATATAGAATATTTTTGTAAGTAGTAAAAAACAATAGATGGTAAGTGTTTAGGACCAAAAAAAAAAAAAAAAAATTGTTTTTGAAAAGTCTGTAGCTTTCTAATTCAAAAATAAAAATGTGTTTCTTTAAATTTTTATTTCTTTCCATATATATATATATAGAGGAGGACCTATAACTTGTCCTTAGCCAAAGAATCAAAAGGGTTTGATATCAACTAAATAGTTATAAAGTTGTTGAAATTAATATATATAATCAATAGCTTTATTTATTTATATATATATATATATAATATAGACCGGATATCAAGACTCAAGGGTTGTCTTTGCCAAACTTTTGTACGTTGAGAACAAAAAGAAAGGGCATAATGCTATGAATTTAATGGCCGATTATTACAAAACCTTTTTGAAAGTTTCTGAATATATATTACAAAAATTGCTAGCTGTTTTGACCACTTTCCATTAAACCAAATAGTAAATACTTGTGTATATATGGTAACATAAAATAATTCAGCAATAGCTATACATTTAAGTGCTGAAAAATCTTCCATATATGACGTTATTATGTCATATTCAAATAAGAACGTTTGAATACAAAACGTGTAGAATGGAAAGTATATATTTGTAATAAAACCAAATATGCTGGCAATTATGGTATTAATATCACGTTAATATTCATAAATTTCCTGATTAAAACTATTGACAAAAACTATTCAAATTTTGAATTATATTTGAATTTCAAAATTTAGCAATCAACGTATCTGACATTAAGAAATAATTGATACATATAAATGAGTATTAAAATAAACATAATATTTTTTATAAAAATATCCAACAATATATCTCATTTATTTAGGGGTAATTATTTTTATACACATGTCTCTCATTTATTAGATTTTTAGTTTAATTTTTTTTCTTTAAATTAATTTTTATTTTTGTTAAACCTGATATGGACTCGCATTGTGCTAATATTTTATCACCGACATGGTGCTAATATTTAGGAAAACCAAATACCTTAAGATGCCGTAGTCCACATAGAACAAGTAATCCAATTCCAAATAGAACTCGTAAAGAGAAACCTTAAAAAGCCATAGTTGTGTTGATTTATATAAGATTGAAAACCCTGATCTCTCAGTCTCTCTCCTAGGTGTGAATTTTTCTTGAAGCTTTAACTAGGTCCTTTCAAGATGAGTGATGAGTTTAGTAACTGTGATGATGACTGTACTAGTAATTGTGATTGTAGTTGTGACGGTGGCTCATGTGATTCTTGTTGTTGTTGTTGTGGTGATCAAGGAAATTGTTGTGGCGAAAACTCGGTAAGTATTTGTGCTTCTGTTTATTATTTGTATACATAATTTACATTGATCACTAACCTTATTTTTGAAAACAAAGCACACATGTGAAATCACTACAGTTTGAGTTTTTTTTTTTTTTTTTTTTTTTTTTTTAATAGAGCTTAAATTTGAGGAGATCTTTAGTGATTTGGCAAAATAGTGTAAATATAGCATATTAAAATTCTGGATTTATAAAACATGAACAATAAATTGTAGAAACTTTCTTAAAAGTTTCAAAATTTTCCTTTAAACTTAAAAATTGATTTCAATCTTAAAGAACTCCTTAAAGCTCTTTAGCGAAATTGTCAAAAGAGCCCTTAAAGTACAAGAGCTTTAACCCTTAAAGTACTTTCTGAGCCCTTCAAAAACAAATTATAGTGAATAATGTTTTAAAGTTTTAATTTGGATTTATAAAACTCAAACAATAAATTACTTATCGCTTTTCTTTAAAGCTCCAAAATTTCAACTTTAACCTTAAAAAAGTTTTCAATTTAAAGGCCTAAATTTTTTTATTATTGAAATTGACAATATCAACTTAAAGAGTTTTTAATCCCCTCGAAGTACTTTGGACCCCTTAAAAAAATAAATAAATAAATAAAACCAAAATCAATTTTGCATGGAGCTCGATCAAGTAATGCCTCTCCAACCATGTTAATCTAATCTCTTTTATACCACCAATGTCCTTTGTTTGATTGGTTGACCATATGCTACTGTTGGTTTTGTGCAGAATAGTGTCAACAGCAACAACGAGAACGATAATAGCGGTCAGTCTGACTCTTGGTTTTTTCTTTTTCTTTTTTTGTGGAGAAACAAACATGATGATGGTAAACCATCAAAATCATTTGAGCCTTCATTCAATTCATCAAAACAAAAGAAAGAAGAATTTGAGCCCAAAACCAAGGACAAAAAAAGGCAGGAAGGAGAGAAGGCAGCACAACAGGGAAAGCAAGCATCAAAAAAAGAAATTTGTTGCTCATGTAATGGGCCAAACTCGTCCAAATATAAATGCACAGAGTGTTATTTGAAAGCTAAAGCCAATATGTTACCTCCAATGCCACAAGAATTTTCGCCCCTGGATAAAGAGAAATATTTACGCTATGGAATGTATTGAACATATTTCAATTTGGTTTTCTTCTCAAAGAAAAAAATTTTCAATTTGGTTTTTCAATTTAGAAAATAAAATTCAGGTTTGATTCTATCTTATACTTTTGATCAGATTTATATATAAATGGATTACAATTTGTCAGGTTTGGTGCATGTTTTCCCTCTCTCACTTTTTTTTTATATTTTTTAATGAAGGTGATTTTTTTTGTTGAAAGGGAGATAGTTTTTTTATATGTATTAATTAAAAAAGAGATTAATTTATTTATAAATACATATAATGGTGTCCACTGGGAGTTCCTTAGAGTTTAGACTACCCATGCCATAAGGTCCCATACAAAATAAGAGATACAAAAATGGCATCACCCAGTCTCTCCCATGAGGCTGCACTGTAATCACACTAACACACTATAGACGAAACCAAAAGCTAAGGAGAGACATGGCCACAACCCAATTTCAACCTAAATCAAACCCCAAAATCAATATCAAAATATTTAAGGTTAAAATTGATATAATTTAAAATTTTAGGATTTAGTTTGAAAGCAACGAGACCATAAGTCTATAAGGTCTAAATTTGTAACAGTTTTAAATCGAAACTTTTGAATTTATATGTTTAAATTTGAAATCGCCCGTAAAGTATATTATTTAAAATGAAATTTACCAACCAAAAAAAGAAATCATTGTTATAGAAGAGTTGATAGGGGTTTAAGAAGACTTTTAAACCACAAGTAATGTTAGGGACACATAAAAATGCATAACTTTGTGCCACAACTCGCCACGTGGCGAGTTGTGATTGGTGGATATGTGATAGTGGGTCATGTGGGGACACACTTCCACTACCCACAACTTGCCGCATGACAACCAAAAAAAAAGGTGATAGGGGTTTAAGAAAACCTTTAAACCACGAGTAATGCTAAGAATACATAAAAATGTACAACTTTGTGTCACAACTTGCCATGTGGCGAGTTATGATTGGTGGATGTGTGATGGTGGGCTATGTGAGGATACACTTCCACTACTCACAACTCTCTAGTGACAAGTTGTGGTATAAAGTTGTACTTTTTTATGTGTCACTCATATTACTTTAAAATCACGGTTGAATCCTTAGACAAATGACAAGGCCCAAATCCTTAAGTGAACATTGAGTGTTGACTACATGGGCCATTCTAAAATTTCCTTCCGGTTATGCTTTAGGAAAGGCCCATGTACCAGTTGAACGCATTGAACAATAATTGCCTTTTGCTTGCCCACTTTAATACATTGTGCCCAGTTTCGGCCATATCGTATTAATTATTTTGGCCCAAATTTCTACTGACTTAGGGGGATCAATGACTTGAAATCTTATCAATTTGAATTTGTCACGGGTATTTGTGAATAAATAAATTATTCAATCGCAAAGAGTCTAGAGGATGCGGTTGAGTAGAAATTATTAGATCCATCAAGAGAGCTGATGATGTGATCCTCTCTAACCTCTCAACCAATAAAATATTGTTATATATGCAAATGTGACATCATACAGTAATCTTTATTTTTTATTTCTTATGCTGGTTAGGAAGCTCACACATACATTTGCATAAATGACATCATTTTATTGGTGAGGGAGAACCATATTAGCAGTCCTTCCAGTGTAAATTGAGGGGTTGGTGTGCACATTAGTATGAGTTGTGTAACAATATTCAATCAAGATGAATTAGGAAGGTTTCCATAATAAAGAAAGAAAGAAAAAAAATAGGAAGTATATTATGATATTATCTTCAATAAGAAGTGATTTTCGCACATAGTCTATACATACATGCAAGCTGAAATCGTGTTTTCAAAACATCATTTCACAATTATAACTAAATCAAAACACGATTTTACAAGACGGCTTGCAATTAGCTGTGACATCTAACAATAATTAACCTTCTCATATTGAGAGCGGGCCCTGCTTACCCTTTTTTTTTTTTTTTTTTTTTTTTTTTTTTAATGATTCCCGCTGGCTCATCCAAAAGCTTTACAAATTTCTCTTTGGAATTTTTAATTGCCTTTTTTTCTTTCTATATGTTACCAAGCGCAAATTTACTACTAAAACCACGCGGATGGAGTTGGATAATTGTGGATGGGGCTGGATGAGCATCAGAAGCAATAGCCAAAAACAGCACAGTTGTGTACATAAAAAGAATTCCAAATTAGCTTCAATGCTCTAATACCAATGAAGCTATTTCAAATTCTTTTTAAATTTTAATATTGATATTATTATAAGAGTCTTGTTAATTGGTACCCTTAGAGCAATTGTTAAAAAATCATTTTAAAAAAGTTCTGACACTACTTTTATGTGAAATAGAAAAAGTTGTCAAAACTTTTTTTTTTCTTTTCTCATAACAAATTTCTTAAAATGGTTCACTAAGAAATGGTCTTAGAGCATTGGTTAACATTTTCATTTTTTATAATTATTTTTATGCACAATAATTATGTGTTTATTATCAATGTAAATAGGTTTTTTTTTTAAGCATCAAGGTGTTATTGATTTATATATAGAGTCTAAATTTAGTAAGGATGAGATATAAAACTCATGTTTTACGGGTAATTATTGGGTACTCCCAGAATACCATACATACGTACTCCTTCCTCTCACATAACTGTGGGTCTCACTAATTAAATTTATGGTGGGACCCACAATTCATGTGAGAGGGGGGAAGTACGCATTTATGGTACTTCCGGAGTATTCAATAATTTTCCATGTTTTACACCATACAATAAGAGATTGTCACATCAGTATTTTACTTAAAATTCAATGCATCCTACTACACCAAATAACATCTTAATAAACTCCTAATTTGGTTGGAATTTTTCTAGCTATTAGAATTGATTGGGTGTAGTTGTGCTTATTTTTAAATATGTGATAAGAAGATGTGGTATGTTGAGATTGGATGGGGTAAAACATGAATTTTACACCACATCCTTACCAAAAAAAAATTTGAGAAAGACATCCTTACAAAATTTAATCTCCTATATATTATATATTATCAAGAGATTAAATTCTATAAGAACTTGGTGTAAATAAAGACATGACACATAAATATTACTAAAATATAAATACATTTGATTTTTTTTGAATTATTGGTTTAATATGTCTTCTCTCCCTTTGGAAGTTTTTTATTTGGTGGTAGTTTATGAATTATTGGTTTAATTGGTTTAATTGTCACAGGAATATTTTTGGTAGTTTTGTTTTTGTAGTTATTAGTTATTATGCATTTAATGATAATTACCAAATGACATTATTGAAGGAAATCATTAGTTTAATCTTCTTTTGGAAGTTTTTTTTTTTAATTATTAGTCAACTAATGCATTTTCAACAAAAATATTAAATAGACGTTGGAAGGGGGATGTATAGAAAATGAATAATGGTAGAGATACAAACTATTTTACAAAAAAATTTACAAACTGCTAATGTGGTAAGTTGTTTTTGGTAAATAAAAAAGTGATGTTAATGGTAGGCCTATATAAAAACCAATAAAAAGTTGGTCACATCAACAGTTTGTAAAAATGTTATAAAATAATTTGTAATTGTAGCATTATTCTAGAACAATTAATAAGCAAATAACAAATTATTAAAAATTAATGGTCATAAAGAAGAATTAAAATATAAACATAAATACCATACTAAAGAAATGCATTTGATTCATTCAAATTTTAAAATTAGGTCTAGATTCCAATATAATGGCATACATATGGACATGATAATTATTAATTAAATCTCGTTTATTGATTTGCCTAATCAGGTAAAATTAATATTCCATATTACTTATATGGCATAAATTAGGATTGGCTTATAAAAACGAGATTCTTGAGGTTGAAAGCATCCAGCATTTTTCTCAACAAAAAAAAAAAACGGAAAAGAAACACAAAGGAGGTGTATTTTTCTTTTTCAAGATGAAGTGCTTTTCTTGTTTCGCTCTACTCATGGTGTTTTTCTTGGTTTTTTCTAGTGCTAATTCTGCTGTTATCTTAAGTAAGTGGAATTCCTTCGACCTTTTTCTTTAAAAATAAAATTTTTACATACATCAATTGTTGAGAGAAAAACATATTTGAACCTTTAATATCTCTGTTAATACCAAGTGGGTTACAAGACTCTTGGTAGGAGTTAATTCTTTTATATACATATATATATATATATATTTATATATATAAACTCTAAATTTTAGTTTTAATGTTGAATTTGTTTTTAGCTTTATATACCCCTTGAAAAGCCTAAGGAACATTTTTAGGAAGCTCACAAACACCATAAAAGCAAATGTTGTCACTGAAAATATTTTCAGTGTATTTACCCCTTCAAGCCGAGTCTTGATGATTTTCAATAAGGATCGGTTTGCCACTTCAGCTTGACCATTTGCTTGTGGGTGGGTGGGTGAGGAATAATGATTCTAAATTCCAAAGTGTTCATAGAAGTCCCTAAAAAGTGTGTTATCAAATTGTCGTCCATTGTCTGATATCAATACTCTAGGCACCCCAAACCTGCATACAATGTTCTTCCAGAAAAAGTTCTTGACATTTTGCTGCGTGATCATTGCTAGGGGTTCTGCTTCCACCCACTTGATGAAGTAATCAATCCCTACTACTAAAAATTTCACCGGCCTAGTTCCAAGTAGAAAGGGACCCAAGATATCTAATCCCCATTGTGCAAAGGGCCACGGGGCCATCATCGAGGTGAGATACTCTGATGGCTGCCTGAGGATATTGCTAAAGCGTTGACATTGGTCACACACCTTGACGTAAGCCTTTGCGTCTGCTTGAATAGTTGGCCAATAATAACTCGCACGGACGACTTTATGGACTAGTGCCCTTGTTCTTGAGTAGTTTCCACATGCTCCTTCATGAACTTCCCTCAGCACATAGTTTGCCTTGTCTGGAGCTAAACACCTTAAATAAGGCTGAGAAAAGCCTCTTTTGTATAGCACCTCGTCCATAAGGACGTACCTGGCTGATCTGATTCTTAGCTTTCTGGCCTCATCCTTTTCCTTTAGAAGCCTTCCATCCTTTAGGTAAGCTACTATTGGGGTCTTCCAATTTTCTTCACCTTCTATCTGTTGTACCTCTGGAAGGTCTATGCTTGGCATATATTGAATTTCGTCAAACTCGTCCATTGTTTCACTCGCTGAGGCTTCCTTCACTAAGGTGTCTGTTTCCATATTTTCTTATCTTGGGATTTGAATGAAACTAGCTTCCTTAAATCTTTTCACAAGGCGTCTTACCTTATTAAGATATTTCTCCATCCTCTTTCCCTTAGCTTCATACGTTCCGTTCACTTGACCCATAACCAGCTAAAAGTCTCATTGGACGAGTAATGATTCTGCCCCTAAGGATTTTGCCAATTCTAGCCCGTTAAGAAGGGCTTCATACTCTACTTCATTGTTGGTTGCTGGATATTGCAGACGAACCTTAAACTTCAACTTATCTTCTTCTGGGGATTGCAAAACAACTCCTATCCCTCCTATATGTAGTGTAGACGATCCATCCACATGGACGACCCATCTCTGAGCTTTGTCCACCTCGTCTAGCTTTCTTTGACTCGAAGTGAACTCTGCAATAAAATCTGCCAATACTTGTGCTTTTATTGCACTTCTCGGTTGGTACCTGATGTCGAACTCACTAAGTTCTATGGCCCATTGGATTAGTCGTCCTGTGGCCTCCAACTTGTTCATTGCCTTTTTTAATGGATAATCTGTCAAGACATTGATGACATGAGCTTGAAAATAATGCCTTAATTTCCTAGAAGCCGTAACTAAAGCAAAGGCTAGCTTTTCCATCACGGGGTATCGCCCTTCGGCGCCTCTCAGCGCTCTGCTTGTATAGTAGACTAGCTTCTATATCTTTACTTCTTCTCTAATCAACGCTGAGATTACTGCATGCGGGGACACTACTAGATACAAATATAATTCTTCACCAGGAACAGACGGGCTTAACAGAGGGGCTGCTGTGAGGTAGGCCTTGAGGTCTTGAAAGGCCTTTTGACACTCGTCCGTCCATTCAAATGCCTTCTTAAGAACTTACTCGTCTTTGAAATGTACACCAAGGAATAAAATAAGTTGAAGTACATAAAAGAAATAGAGATTAAATTCTATAAGGACGTGGTGTAAAACTCATGTTTTACCCCTCCAATCCCAACACACCATAGCATCTTATCACATATTTAAGAATAAAAACAATCATACTCAATCAATTCTAATACCTAAATATAAAACCAACCAAATTGAGAATTTATTGAGATGTTATTAGGTGTGGTAGGAATTATTGAATTTTAAGTAAAATACTGACGTGGCAATCACTTATTGGACGGTGTAAAACATGAGTTTTACACCCCATCCTTATAGAATTTAATCTCAAAGAAATATATTTTGTTTTCAGGCAAAATTGTAGATAGTGTAGCCACACTAAAAAATGGAAAACTAATCTCATGGAACAAGGTTTGTTCCTCTCACATAAGTAATAATGGATCTCTCAATAAATTTGATTAATGAGACCCATTATTATGTAAAAGGAATGAGCATTGTTGAGTACTAAATAATCACTCACTAAAAAAGTTTTTCTTTTTTTTCTTTTTTTTTTATTTAGTGTGACAAGGCTATGTTTGTTTTGATATTAATGTTTTCTAGAAAATGAGTCATTTTCTAAAAAAAAATTTCTGGAAAACTATCATATTTTCCTGTGTTTGATAGCGATATTGAAAATGAGTTGGAAAACATTTTATGATGTTTGGCAAGCACAAAAAAGTAATAACATTTCTTGTTTAATTCAAAACATGTTTATTATGTAAACTAACTAATGTAATCAATTTAAATTGAAAAACAAGCATGAATTCAGTTAGGATTAAAATTTTGTTGGGTTTGTCTCAAATTTCTCATATTAAAAAATTGTTTTACATATCAAAAGTTCTATTCGACACCATAATTACGCTCTCCAAGGCTAAATCATAAGATTTTTCTTTTGCTAGTACAAAATCTAATGTAAACTGCTGGCTTGAATATTTAGATAACATCTTCATATGGTTCAAAAGAAAATATTAATTTAGATCTTTCAAAACAGAAACACGCAATTTGATTGGTTATATGTATACATATATATATATATATAGAGGTTGGGTTCAAGTTACACCTGATATAAATTTAAGCAATATTACACTAATTAATATTTTTTAATTGGATGCAAATTTTGACAAATCTACCGTTAGATTACATTATCTTTATATATTCTCCATACTTGCAAAATTTCAAGGTAATCAAAGATCAATAGCCATGTAAATAATGCATAAAATTTGAGTTTATGGATCGAATCGCAAATTACATCTGATCGTCATGAAAATTGGCATGCATATTAAGAACATATAGAACATGTAATTCAACAGTTAGATTTTCAAAATATGAATTCAATAATAAGTTATTGAATTGTGTAACATTGTTTAGAGTTACACCAGGAGTAACTTGAACCCGATTTTGCAACATATGTCTAATTTATGTGGAGACTACACTATAATTATCCACTTAAGTTTTTTAATCTTTGCACCAAGTGAGAAAATGAGTGCAAAATACTAAAAATCTAATATTAATGAACTTAAAAAAAATCACATATACTAAATAAAAATCACCACATGTTCTATCTTTTTAAAAATTAGAAAAAAAAAATGCTCATAAGTGGTATTAAATTTAGGTCAGAATTTTAATATGTGACTAATTACGTTTACTTTTTCAAAAAAATAATTTGACTAATTATGTATATCTTTATGATAAAATTTGTATTTAATTTTAAATGTATGTATGTGTTACATGCTATTTTTTTAATAATTTTATAAATTATTTATATTTTGTAATAAAATTTGTGTTTAATTTTAAATACATCCATGCGTTTGCATTAGTTACATGCTAGTTTTATTAATAACGAAGGATAAACATCTAGCATAAAATATTTATTTCAGTAGTGTAGTGGGCATGCCGCTCTCTCAAAGAGAGAGAGAGAGAGAGAGAGTAATGAGTGCAAAAGAAGAAAGATAAAGCAAAGGGAAGAGAAGAGAAGAGATGAGAGAGAATGACAGAACAAGAGCAAGAGATGAGTGTGAGATCTGTTTATGTTTTATGCAGAAAGAAGAGATTATTTATTCATGTGTTTCTGGCAACGTGAGATAAGAGTTGTTTTTCAACCCAAAAAAAAAAAAAATGGAAAGCGACCTATAAAAAAATAAGCTATATTTTTAATAAAGTTTTCCGTTGACTAAAAATAGTTTTCCTTTAACCTATTTTCCTAGTATTACGAAACATTAAAAAACACGAAAAACTATCTTTACATTAAGTTTTTCATTTAAAAAAAAAAACAAAAACAACAACAAAGACAAAGCCCCACTAAACGGTGGACATCCTTTTTTTTTTTTTTTTTGATTTAAAACGGTGGACATCCTAATCAAACTAAATACTACTTCTTGGTATTGAAATTATTCAATGCACTCCATGTACTATTTTTTTCTTTTTACATAAAGGTGTTTTATTATGTGGGCTTCTTACATGAGACCCAAATTTACGTTAGAAAAAGATGTAATATATCAAGTATATGAAATTATAGTACCTATTTTATTTATTTCTTTATTTTTTAAAGGCACACCTCAAAAATGATGGGGGTAGAGAGTTAATTACATGGAGCGAGACCAGACAAAGCTACATCCTTGAATAGAAGACCATCTCCCACGTTGCACGATTTTTCTCTGAAACCAAAGACACAAGTAAGAGTTGTTTATTAATTTTAAAGTAAATCTTATAGTTTTGAATTTTCAAAATTTAAGGTTTAATTTGTTACTATCATAAATTCCAATACTCAATTTGAAATTTTTTAAACTATAAGTTTTAATTTGAAAGAAACCTTTTTTAAAAGGGTAAACTACATATTTAGTCTCTATTCTTTACAACATATTTCAATTTGGTCTTTAACCTTTCAATTGTGTCAATTTGGTCTCTAACCTTTTAGTGTCGTGTCAATTTAGTCCTTATTGTTATATCCTGGATAAAAATTGATGACATGTCAAACGACCAAAATAACATTATAGTGTATTGTCACATCAACGAAAGCTAATTTTCTATTTTGACCATTAAACGCGTCATCAATTTTCATCCAAAAAATAATAATAAGGAGTAAATTGATATGGTATTGAAAGGTTAAAGACCAAATTGACACAATTGAAATGTTAAAGACCAAATTGAAATATGGTATATAAAATAGGGGACCAAATATGTAGTTTGCTCTTTTTAAAATTTAAATAAATAAATAAAAATAAAAACATAGGATTTAAAATGTAACTTACCAAAAAAAATCACTATTACATTACTTAAGAGTTGGGAGGTTGAAGGAGACCTTTAAACCACCCTTGAATCCTTAGACAAATGAGAAGAGGTCCATGTGAACATTGAGTATTGACAGCATAGGGCATTCTAAAATTTCCTTGCTTGTTAAGTGGGCTTGCATTAGTTTCGTTGAAAAGGCACATGTATTAGTTGACAACGTTGAACCAAGGTTTTCAGACCCGGACCGTTCATTGAATCGTAAAAGGGAGAGGTTCAAGGTTTTTGAGGTCGAACCGTGATGACGTCATAATTAATTAAAGCCTAAATATAGATATTAAATTTATAAAACAAGCAAAATTGACAATATATCTATATATGTGAGAGAAATTTAATGATTTTCAAGCATATATTTAATAATTAAATAAGAAAGTTAATAAAATAAAATAATAACCATGAAAATATTAAAATTTATGATTAATTTTTGAAGTAAAGTTGAATATCTTTGAAGGATTTTAATTATAATTTTTTTTATTCCTTGTAAGAGATGAATAATTTAATTAAGTAACATAAAATTGTGTTAAGTTTTTTTTTTTTTTAATTGCTAAGGGGTTGGACCGCACGGTTGTCACTGGTTCGTGCAGTCCAACCCCGGTTTTAGGGTTCACAAAATTAACAAAAAATCTGGTTCTTTAGGCTTAAAAAATCGATTTTCATCCCGGTTTCCGGTTTTCACGGTCCAACCTCCCGATCCGGTCCAGTTCTGAAAACCTTGCGTTGAACAATGATTGTCTTTCACTTGCCCACTTGCAACCTTGGGCCCAGTTTTGGACTAGGCTTTATGAATTCTTTTGTCATTTTTGCCTAATTTTATATGTACTATTAAGTATTAACTATATGGCATAAATTAGCATTGGCTTATAAATAACGAAATGACATTTTAGTTACAAAATTGGTTGTAATCTAAGACTATAACATTTTTCAATATTATTTTATTAGAAGTGAATTTTGATAAATCCACCAGGGGATTACATCTCCTTCTTATATCCTCTATGCTTGCAAAATTTCTAGAAAAATAAAGATCAATAGCTATGTTCTTAATAAATTTTTTAAATTGCAAGTTTTTGTAGTTTAAAATTATGCATAAAATATAAATTTCTAAATCTTATAGTAAATAACATCTGATTAACACAAAATTTGACATGTGTATTAAGAGTGTAAAGAACATATAATTCAACGGTTATATTTTTAAAATATGTATTAATGTTTATATGTGATTAAATCTCATATATCTTGGAGTTATTTAATGAGACTTATAAATTATATTTCATAATAGGGAATATTAAGAGAGCATTGGTTTAGAAAATATTTTTAGAAACTTTTTATGGGGGAAAAAAAAGCAACTGAAATTGTTTTACGGCCTTTTTTATTTCCCATGAAAGTGGTATTAAAAATTTTCTAAAATTGTCCATTCACAAATATCCTAAGAGCATTGTTACCACCCTTCATAATAATTAAAATCTCGTTTATTGATTTTGCCTTAGATTAGAATTTTCTAATCATTTTAGATTTGAGTTGCCTAATCAAATTAGAATTATCTACTTTACATATGTCATATTAGATTAGATTTATAGAATACAAATCCTTTATCCCACTTTTTGTATTTGACTTTATACTTCACCATTCATGGCATGTCATGTATTCAAAAAAAAATTTTCCATATTAAATTTGAGTATTTTATAGGGAAAGTAAAACGAATACATGACAAATTTTGGTTGGTGAAGCAAAAAGTGGGATAGAGGATTTGCGTTTAGATTTGTCTAATCCGATTAGTTTTTATTTGCCTTATTTGGAAAAATTGATATGTTCTTATATTATATGGCATAAATTAGCACTTGCTTATAAATAACGAGATTGATGAGGTTGAAAGCCTGAATAACACTAGGGTGCATTTTTCTATTTCAAAATGAAGTGTTTTTCACCTTTCGCATTGCTTATGGTGTTTTGATTGGTTTCTTCAAGTGGTAATTCAGTTCTCACTTTCTTTCTTTATGGTAAAAAGAGTTCCTTCTAATTTTGAAGTTCAAAAATGACTATTGATAATTCAAATTTTTAGAAAACATGCCTTTTTTTAGAAAAAGAAGAAAAAAAATGTTTTAATTGCAAACATGTGATAGTAGAATCTTAATTGTCGAGCTTTAGTACCAGAGCTATCGTAAAATAAAATTATCACTGACAAATATATATACATATATATATATATATAGAGAGAGAGAGAGAGAGAGAGAGAGAAAGAGAGAGAGTGTGATTGAGTGCTTAGTTCTAAAATTCTTTTCAATTTTTAAGGACCCCTTAAAGCTCTTTAGCAAAATTGCCAAACAATTGGTAGTTCCAGTTAAAAAAGCTTTTAACATCCCCCCTCCCCCCCCAACCCCCAAAAAAAAAAAAAAAATCAAAACACTTTTTAACCCTTCCAAAGCAAAACCAAATAGGCCTTAAAAGTCTTTTTCACATTTTTTTTGGGTTAAAAGTACGTTGCGGGACATTTTTTTAATCATTTTTTGTATGTCCGTAGACTTTCTCTTAATAAACTAATTGACGGTCTAGTACAAAAACTACATAAAATTTCATTAACTTTTTTTTTTTTTTTTGCAATTTGAGAAGGTGTACATATCTAATGGTTTCTATTTTTAATTTGGTTTTGAAAACAGGTCCTACATTAGGAGAGGCAGGTCCAATACCCTGCAAATATCCTTTTGTGCTCCAGCCTGTTGCTTCCTGTTCAGATGCAGTATGTGTCACAGCCTGTGAAAATCTAAAGGCAAACGGCTGCCTCGACCGAACAACTTGCTGTTGCGAAATATAGAGAGGGAAATCCCTAAGCTAGGCCTAGGGACTTGTTTTCTGATTATATGTTGAGTTATGTGTTAATAATTATTGATGGAATGTGTAAAACCCATCAAAATTAATATTCCCTTTCTCTCACGGTGAATGAATCTCATCAAATTCTATTTTATCAAATAATTTTCTTGCATTTTTCTTTTTCAAGATGAAGTGCTTTTCAGCTTTCCCTATACTTATGGTGTTTTTCCGTAGTTTTTTCAAGTGGCAATTTGTTTCTCACTTTCTATCATTCTGGTAAGTCAAGTTCCTTCTAGTTTTGAAGTGTGGGTGTTAATATTTTAGAGAACAGACATAGCATTTAAACAATTAAGAAAGAGAATATTTGAAGTGTAAACATGTTATAGTTCTTTTTATTCCCCCTCCCCCAAAGACTATCCATTCATCTTCTTCGTGCTTATTTGGTGTTGCTATAGGCCTATAGCCTAGTGACGGCTTCAGAAATATTTTTCAGGATGATCATTAAGAAACTTAAATTATATAAAATCTAATAAATAAATAAAAACCTTCATATATTGATAAATTTTTTAAAAAAAAAACACGCAAATACATAAAGTCTAACAATTTCTTTCTATGAATTTTCTTATTTTGAAATAATTACATAATAGCCTCATTATCAACGCTACAAGCTACATTTCTTTCAAAATTTTAGTTTTTTTAAAAAAAAAATTGGGCTTTTTCATTTTGTTTGTAAGGACCTAATGTATTGTTAAAGTGACCAAATTTTAAGGACAAAGTTTTACTAAAGACTTAGTTGTAGCCTAAAACTATAATTCTCACTAAATAAAATTGCATAACTATATATTTTGAAAATCTAACCATTGAATTGCATGCTATTAGTGTTCTTAAAACATATGTCAAATTTCAAAGCCATCATGATGATTTATGTTCTTAAAACACCACTTTCAATAATAATTATTTATTTTTATTAAATATAAGAGTTCTATGGTATATTAAAATTTTAATTATTTAAGACAACTAGACAACTACTTTATTCTTCCTTTTATTTTCAAAGAAACTTGTTATTTGAAAGAGGGTATATTATTTTGAATCTGGATTGTGTAAGAAAATTCAAGAATAAAATCTTTCTAGAACTATATTTTAAAATTTTTAAATCTTAATTATAATAAATATAACCTATAATTTAGGGAAAATTTGAAGTTTAAGAATATAATTTGAAGGGAAAAATTGTTAGCCTCTAAAAATTGAACTGTTATTTATTTTTCCCATTGCCCCCACCAAGAACAAAAATATAATGATCAAAACCTAGTTTATAAAATTGACTATAAAACATAACACAAATACCAAACTCATAAAGTAGATATAATAAAAGAAAACCAAATAATACCACAAAAAAGGCCAACCTATGGTAGTCCAAAAACCAAAATAAAAACAAACAAACAAACAAACAAAAAAACTTAAATTTTCCACACCAAAAAAAAAAAAAAAATCAAAATGAAATGAAATAGTAATATTAATAAACTACTACCATATAGCTAGAGCTAGAGCTAAGTGAAATCAAATCAGAGATGTTGATGGTACAATAGATGAGTAATTTGATGCCAAGTGTCCCTATATATATATATATTAAGTGCCCCTATATTTTAAATGGGCTTCAATTTGTACTAAGTGTTATTTCACCTCATTTGTAAAATTTTGAATATAATACTTCCAACCTATTTAGAATGATTTTAAGTCCATCTCAAATTACTTAATCTAAAACTACTTCTAGCTCATTCTACTTAGGTCCCATTTGAAATTACTCCCAATCTATTTAAAATCTAGATTTCTTAGAAAAACATATTATTAGTTTCAATATAAATTTCAATAAAAAAAGTATATTATATTATAGAAGTTAATTGTTCATACCTTATTTAAAAAATGCACACATGAAATAAATTTATTGCATCATAATAACAAAAATTAAGTGAAGAAGTAAAATTTTTTTTTTTCTAATATAAAAATACACAAGCATAAACAATTTACATTTTCTATCTAAGAATATTCTTAAAAAGCTTTTTTTAGGAGTTGACAAAATATAATAAGGACCATATTGTGTTTATGTAAGAATTAAAAAAAAATACATCTAATTGCATATTTTAAAATATACCAAAGTATATGCATAGGATTACAAATTAGTTAAATTTAAGGTGGGATTCTTTTTTTCTTTTCTTTTTTTTGATGAGTTAAGGTGGGATTCTGGAATCCACTATTCATGTAAGATGAAGAAGTATGCCACTATTCTACACCCAAAATATATATATTTTTTTTTTGGTAGAAAAAATATATATATTGTATAATTACTAATTGGGAAATTTAAAAAAAAAATTATGAACTATTTTTAAAAACATTTTATTGGAAAATGATAAAGTAATTAATTTTTCTAACAGCTTTTTATATTTCTCATTAAAGTAATGTTAAAACTTTCCTAATTTGGTTTATTAACAATTTCACAACATTTTTACAACAAATTATAGATAATTAGTTTTATTGGTTCAAATTTGAATCTACTATTGAAATTACTTTTTTGCCTCAACAATAACAACTAGTAACAATCTGCCACTTAGAGTTTATTGTGAAAATATTGTAAACATAGCATTTCTCAATAAAGGCATCCATAATATGACCTTTATTAATTAGGTGCTTGGGAGATTTAAGAACAACATGACAATATTGATGTGTACTAATTATATGCAATAAATTAGAGTTGACCATTTTTTTAAAAATATATATAACTACATTACTGAGGTTGGAAGCTTGCATAACACCGAGATACTTTTTTCTTCATCGAGAATTCAAGATCACAAGATGAAGTGCTTTTCTGCTTTCCCTCTGCTTATGGTGTTTTTCTTAGTATTTTCAACTTGTGGTCATCCATTCCTTGCTTTCTCTTTTCATGGTAAGCGAAGCTCCTATTTTTGAAATGTGGGGCTATAATATTTTTATAATCCATATATGATGAATTAAATTAAATTTTAGAAAACAAATATATTAATATTTAAACAAATAAAAAGGAAAATGTTAATTTGGAGGGTAAACATATGCCATTGTTGTTGAAAGTAGAATTTTAATTAGTAAGCTTTTATATATATACACAAATTAGTAAGCTTTAGTAGTGTAACTGTTGTGAAAATTTTTATCATTTTTTTTTTTTGGTATATAGACTCTCTTGTTAAATTAATTAATGGTCTAGTACAAAGACTACATAAATCTTTATTTATTATATTTTTCATTTGGAATGAAGGTGTACATATCTAATGGTTTGTATTTTTACTTGGTTTTGAAAACAGGTCCTCCGTTAGGAAAGGTAGGTCCAATACCCTGCAAATATCCTTTTGTGCTACTCCCCATTGATTCCTGCACAGTGAAGAAATGTTATAAAGTTTGTCAAAATCTATACGCAAGCAGCTGCGTCGACTCCAGAACTTGTTGTTGTGAAATATAGAGGATATAGAACTAAATAGAGAGGGAAATCTTTAACCTAGGGACATGTTTATGTTTATGTGTTAAGTTATCTGTTATAATTTATTGATGGAAAGTGTAAAACCCATAAATAAAAATAAAAAAAGTAATATTCCCCCTCTCACATCAATCTATCCTACCATAAGTTTTATTAATGAGATTTATTATTATGTGACATGAGGAATTAAGGGAGTGTTTCTCATGGAGTACTAAATAATTTCTCATTAAATTATACTACTTTTTTTTTTTCATGTTGTTGTTGTTGTTTTTTTTTTTTAAGTAAACAGTAATACTTATTAGAACTAGGGATGACAATTTTTCCCCGCCCCGCTTAATCTGCCCCTCCTCGTTTCGCCCCGCGCGGGTTTTCCCCGCCCCGCAAAGGTGGTGGACCGAGGATGAGACAAGATTTTAGCCCCGCATCACGGGGCGGGGCGGGGATGGGTTTAAACTTTTTAGACTCACCCTGCCCCGCCCCTCCCCGTCCCCACCCCGCCCTGCGTTGCTAAGGGTTATAATTGTAAATTTTTCATACCCTAAAACTCTACTATTTAAACAAACATATCAATATTAGCTTATTTTATTCTACCCAATGTGGTTCTCTACATTTATTTTGTTATGTGTTATACTATGAGATTTTTTTTTTAATTTTTTTTTATGATTGTCTTGTTAAACACTTAGATATATTATTCAATTTTTTCTAAAAATTGATTTAATTTGATGGGATAAATTTAGTTGTAATTTCAAATATATTTTTGTTAATGAAATAGGTTTCATTAATTGTACTAGCTATAGGACAAATTAACAAAAAGTAAAGTTTTACGGGGTGGGGCGGGGCTTCGCGGGGCCCCAAGGGGTGGGGATGGGGTGAGAAAGTTTTTCCCGTCATGTGGGGCGGGGCGGGGATGGGACAAGACAAAACCATGCGAGGTGGGGACAAAGACCCCATCCTTCGGCCCCGCCCCGCCCCATTGCCATCCCTAATTAGAACACACACGAAAATAATAATAATAGTATTTTAAACCGGGTTTATAATACATTAATAATTAGAGTACAATTACAAAAGGGTCTAACCTTTGTAGTTGTAAACTGGGGTTATAAACAGCAAACACTAAACACACACAACCAATGTGAGATAAGCATCCCTAATTTTTTTTTTTTTTAATAAACAGTAATACTTATTAGAACACACACGAAAATAATAATAATAATAGTGTTTTAAACTGGGCTTATAATACATTACATAACCAGAGTACAACTACAAAATGGCCAAACCTTTGTAGTTGTAGATTGAGATTATAAACAGCGAACATTAAACACACACAACCAATGTGGGATTAACATCCCTAATTTTTTTTTTTGAGTAAACAATAATACTTAATAGAACACACACGAAAATAATAATAATAGTGTTTTAAACCGGGTTTATAATAAATTACATAACCAGAGTACAACTACAAAAGGGCCTAACCTTTGTAGTTATAGACTAGGGTTATAAACAACGGACACTAGACACACACAACCAATGTGGGATAAACATCCCTATTTTTTTTTTTAGTAAACAGTAATACTTATTAGAACACACACGACAATAATAATAATAGTGTTTTAAACTGGGTTTATAATACATTACATAACCAAAGTACAACTACAAAATGGCCTAACATTTGTCTTTGATGTGCCAATCTCATTTTTCTTTAAAAAAAAGTTGATTTACCTAGACAGGATCATAATTGCACTTACTCATTAAAAAAATTTAATATTAAAGCGATTTAAATGAGCCCATAAAACGGGGATCAATAGACGTTTTAATAAGTGGGTTATCATAACTTAAACATAGTCCTACTAAGGGTCTGTTTGGTTGGAGGGTTTTCAATTAGAATGATAGAAAATTGAGAAGGGGTGGAAAAGTGAAATGATAGAAAATATTTTAGTTTCCCTAATTTATGTTAAGTTGGGAGGATGGAAAAGTAGAGAAATGAAAACTTTTTTGTTTAATTAAGAAGAAAACTTAGAGGATGAAAAATGTAGTATATATAAATTTACTCTTATACTCTTTCATAAAATATTATAATTTTTTATATTATATTACTCTTTAACATATTTTTTTTACTTATTCAAATTGTTACTATTAAAAACCCACGTAGCAATGTTGGTGGCTATTTTTGGGTGGGTCTAGTACTAAACGTTTATAAGGAAGAAATAAAAAAACCTTGATTCCCAGGTACGTAGTGGTTAGCAAAAAGAGGGGAAAAAATAAAGAATAATGCCTTGCTTGCTTATTGTGACTTGTGAGTCAGTGAGAGCAAAATTTTGGGCAAAATTAACTTTTAAAAATGTGAACAAAAAACATCAGTTTAATTTTTTATTGGTCCGGATGGAAAATAGCCGGGACTGTCAGTTTTCTCCTCTATTTTTCTCTTGTTACCAAACACACAAAAATTGTGTTTTCTCTCCACTCTATGACACATCAATGCCCGGATTAACTTTCTCAAAAAAAAAATGTCCGTATTAATGAATGGATCAAATTAATTAGATCATTTTATAAAAATTAAATATTCTATTTATTGATACTTTTGGATTATGAAACTCCAAGGACAAACATTGAAAAACAGGACAATTGAGAGGTGCCAAAATAGCTGCATGTCCTATTTTACTGCAATGATGACTTCTCAAAAGTATATTGTGCCTCCTTGAAAGTTGAAATGGATAAATCGCAAAGTACAAGTAGATTGTAAAATTCAACTCATCCATCCATCGTATTCTTCAATTAGCAAAAGAAACAAAAAAATCGTAAAACTTAACATAGTTTTCCTGTATAATATTCTCATCCACTTAAAGGGGATTTATCCAAATATTAGATCTTTCTCTTAGTCAATATCTATGAATAGTTAGACACACTTTATATATATATATAAATATATATATATATATTTATATTGATGAAAGAAACACTATATAGATTGATTGATCTATATTTTCTAAGATTCCATTTATGCTGACACATAAGTTTTTGCAAACTCTAGCATCCTATTCCTAGTTTCTCAACGCCGAAATAATAAAGACAATTTTGTGTATGAGAGGGAGAAAGAGGGATTAAATAAGGCTCAATTAACATTTATTCTATAAATAACTCCCATTTATATAAACTTAATTATTTAGGAAAAAATTGCCAAATGCCCTTTTCGGGCAAAAAAAGCAGCATTATGCCCTCTTTCCCAAACTAACTAGGGAAATGCCCCTATTTTGAAACTCGATTTTCTCAAAATTGAGTTAAGTCCTATAGTGGCGTTTTTAAGGAGCCTATAGTGACGTTTTAAGGATCTGTAGTGGCGTTTTGTAACTCGAGCTCCATGAACTCGAGTTATAGGTAAAAAAAAGAAAAAAAATTGCATGTAACTTGACTTCATGGAGCTCGAGTTACAAAACGCCACTATAGGTCCTTAAAACGTCACTATAGGCTCCTTAAAACGTCACTATAGGGCTCTAGATTTTTTTTTTTATAACTCGATTTTGAGAAAATCGAGTTTCAAAAGAAGGACATTTCCCTAATTAATTTGAAAAAATGGACAAAATGCTGCTTTTTTTGTCCGAAAAGGGTATTTGGCAATTTTCTCCTAATTATTTAATGAAGCTCTTTTTTTATGGGATAATGAAGCTCATATAGTCATATGTTATATAATTTATGAAAACGAATATTCTCCTAAAAAATTTGCAATCATATTAGGTTGTAAGCAATAAACCTAATACGTGTCAAATATCTATATATAGCAAATATAAATTGTTGTTTGCCATATGGCATTGGTAAATTATATTATTTTAAACAAATTGAGAAACTAGAAAAACCTAAAGTTGCAAAGTACAAATATATGCAGACAATGAAGTTACAAATATATCAAAAGTCTTAATACTTTAAAATAAAGTTAAAATGACTTTGACATTTGGCATATTTGGAGCTTTCAACTCTTTACAATTAGAAACTAGAAAATTGTTTCGTTTCCCTTGTGTGCGTATGTATGTGTTTGTTTCTATAATTTTTAAAACAAAAAAACAACTGTTGACAGGTAGAAAATTGTCTTGTTGCATAGGAAAATTTTTCAAATAATTTTATTCGATGGACAAAATTGCTAAAAGGGACAAATTACTCAGCTATTTTACCAAACAATTTTCGCGTATGTAACAAAGAGTTTCGATAGCTGCTTCCACACCAAAATAATAATAATAATAATAATAATAATAATAATAAAAAATAAGATTAAATTCTATAAAGATGTGGTGTAAAACTTATGTTTTACCATTCCAATTCTAACATACCACATCATCTTATCATTTATTTGAGAATAAGCACAACCACACCTAATCAATTCTAATTCCCATATATAAATCCAATCAAATTTGGAGTTTATTGAGATGTTATTAGATGTGGTAAAATGTAATAAATTTTAAGTAAAATGCTGATGTGGCAATCACTTATTGGATAGTATAAATTAAAACATGAGTTTTACACCCCGTCCTTACAAAATTCGGACTCATAATAAATTGTGTGTGACAGTGTGAAAGATAGAGGAATGGAGGATTAAATGAGGCCCATTTATTTAGGAATTCATTAATCAAGATAATTAATTATATAATTAAATGTAAATATATAAGGCTATAAGCAATCAATTTAGGAAAAAAAATTAACGTATGCCCTAAGGCCATTAGTATATGAAATATATTTTAAAATTTTATTTGGAAAAATAAAAAGACAACTGATTTTTTTTAGGGTAAACTACGTATTTGGTCCCTATTTTATACATCATATTTCAATTTGATCTCTAACCTTTTAATTGTATCAATTTGGTTCTTAACCTTTTAGTATCGAGATTCAGATCCTCTAGATTTCTTAGGGTACTCTACCAAATAGATTTCCTTAAATCTTAACGATTCTTTAAAGATTTAATGATCTAGATTCTACCATGTCAGCATTCCACTAACAATAATCTTAATTGTTTTGTTTGCAACATTATTTTATTATTTTAAGAATATTGTTAGTGGAATGCTGACATGATAGAATCTAAACCATTAAATCATTAAAGAGTGGTTAGGATTTAAGGAAATCTACTGGTAGAGTACCCTAGGAAATTTAGAGGATCTGAATCCTTCAGTATCGTGTCAATTTAGTCTCTGTCATTATCTTTTGGATGAAAATTGATGACACATCAAAAGGCCAAAATAAAATTTTAGTGTATTTTCACATCAATGAAAGCTAATTTTTTATTTTGGCCATTAAATGCGTTATCAATTTTCATTCAAAAAATAACAGGAGGGATTAAATTGACGCAATACTGAAAGGTTAAGGACCAAATAATTGACACAATTGAAAAGTTTGACTAAAAATTGAAATATGGTGTATAGGATAGGGATCAAATAGGTAGTTTACCATATTTTTATAACTTTTTTATATTTTTCATGAAAATTGTATCAAAACTTTCCTCAAATGGTCTATTTACAAATGCCTAAAAACACTTGTTAACAAGACTAATAAATCTAATACACACCAAATGTGTGTGATGTGTACAATTGTTGTTTGACATTTGGCATTGGTAATTTATATCATTCTAAAAAAATTAAGAAACTAGAGAATGCAAAAACCTTTACAACTATATATAACGCTCCGTTTGTTTCAAAGTAAAATATTTTCCGTAAAATATTTTTCTATTTTCAAGTGTTTGTTTACATGTAAAATATAGTCAAAGTTGTAAAATATTTTCAGCTTGACCAAAGTTTGTGCATAAAAACTTGTAAAATATTTTACCAAAAAACCAATGGTAAAACATTTTACAAAACACTCACTCCCTCTCACCCGATCCTATCTCCCTCTTCTTCTCAGTTCTTCTCTCCCTCTCTCAAACTCCCTCCCCAGCCAAACCAGTGAGACCAGCGACAACACCCACCAGCGACAGACCACCGGTGGCACCACTCCCTACCGAATCCGACCCAGTTCTTCAGCTTCGAAAATCGCCCTTCAAGACCCAGATTGAAGAGATTAAAACCATTCATCTAAGATTGTTGAGTTGAGTTTCTGGAGTTCGGATTGTGGTGGAGCTGCTTTTGGTGGGTCGGATTACGGTGGATTTGACGAGTGGATGATTTTTATGCTAATGGATTTTGGGTATGGTTTGTGTTTGTCGACAGTGGCGGAGGCGGAGTGATGGTGCCTTGACAGACGGCATGGGTTGTTTGATGGGTTTCAGGTATGGGTTTCATTTGTCACGGTGGTGGGTTGACGGTGGCTTCACTGATGACTTGGGTTGTTTGATGGGTTTCATGTATGCTATGTAGCTTGGTGGGATCTGATGATTGTTGCAGTTTTTGTACTGGGTTGTGACTTTGGATTTGCTAGTGATGCTTCAATAGCTCCAACTAGACAAAATTTTGCTTTGATTTGCTCTATTCTAGTTGGACTTTGCAGTGACCCAATGGGTTGTGTGATTAGAAAATTTTTACAAAAGGATTTCCTGAACATTTTCACAAAAGCTACCAAGCACGGTAAAATGAAAATACTTTACGGAAAATATTTTCAATATAAAATATTTTACATCTAAAAATATTTTACATCGAAACAAACAATTATACACATCACACACATTTTAATTTGTTACATTTTGATTCGGAATTTTAAAAACATTTATGTACATATCTAATGGTATCCTTTTTACTTGGTTTTGAAAACAGATCCAAATCATATTATTGTCCTTCCTCCCTGTTCAAATAAGTATTGTTCCCAACGTTGCACTAAAATGGCTGGAAAACCTGTCGATGGTTGCTGCTTTTCCTTATTCGATTGCTGTTGCAAATTTTAATTTGCTATGTCAAGTGAAACTATATAGAGATGGAAATCCTACCTCTTTTAAACTTTTGATTACTTTGAAATGAATATCAGGGAAAATAAACATGAATAAAATAAATACATTTCGTATGTGCGCTGATTTGTTTGGTAATTATTGATGACGTAACTCACACTAAAAAGGGTATTTTTGTTATTTAGATATCCCAAAAAAAAAAAAGCCAAAATTAATCCATACTTAAAGAGCAAATGTTTTTTTACTGCATGCCCCCACAAAAAAATTTAGGCGAAAGTGGGCCTTCAAAAAAAAAAAAAAACAAAAGGCTAAAGTGCAAAATTTTGGGAGTTTTTTGTATTTTACATTATAAAATTTTAGAATTTAGATTTTACTTCCTAAAGTTATATGAGTAATGCTACAGCCATAAACTATTTTACAACATTTTTACAAAATGTTGATGTAGTCAATCTCTTATTGGTATTCATCTAAGCCTACTATTAATATCACTTTTTCATTTACCAATAATTACTCACCACGTCAGCAGTTTGTAAAATTTGTTGTAAAATAGTTTGTATATCTAGCATTATTCAAGTTATATATATAAATAAATAAATATATATATATATATATATATTATCAATCCTAAAGTTATATCGTATTTGCATAAGTACCATATAAGTTTGCCCCACATGTTTAATTTGCCCAAAGTTGCGAGCAGCATCATAGTCAATAAAATGAATGAATAAAATTAAGGATACAACATTTTCACAAGAAATATTTGATAATAAATTATTAGTAGTAGGTAAAAAATAATGTCAATGATGAGTCTTGATGAGAGTGAGTAATAAATTGCTGCCTAAACTTTGTTCTTAAAATATTAGGATGTAACACTACTCTTTTTTTTTTTTTTTTTTTTGAGAAGGGATGTAACACTACTCTTAAACATTGAAGTTTAACTTATTTATAAATTAAACTCTATAGGTTTTAGTTCCCTATATATTTTGGAATAAATTTGAAACTAATGAAACTAAAAGGTTTAATTACTAATAGTCTGAAATTTTAAATTGTAGGTTTTAATTTGAAAACCATCCTTAAAATATAGGATTTAAAATGTATACCCAAAAAAATCACTGATACATAATCGCAAGGTTGAAAGGAGACAACCAGCCCTGAGTTGAGTCCTTCGTAAGCTAAAATTATATGTTATAGCTTGTGCCTGCGTAGGTTATATTATTGTTAATATTGGATATTGGGGCTTAAAATGGAACTTAGCTAATACAATCCAATTAAAAAATGGGCTTAAAATGGAGCTTAGCATATTCTGATTTTTTAACCGGAACAATCTTCCGTCCATCTCGATAAAAAAGTTCCCAATGAGAACTCTTTTAAAATCTAAAAGAAAGAAGATAAAAGTAGATATGAACAAAAAATACTTTGTTCAAAGAATGTTAATGAAAAATTAATCGTAAAAATTATATTTAAAAGCAATATACCCAGGTGGTAGAATAAAATAAGTGTAGATTTTTTTTTTTTTTAATCAACAATTAAGCTTTTGCTTCTATCCATGGAATTGATAATGAAGAAGAAAATTTTTTGCAATTTGGTGCAATCATTTAGCAATTTATCATGATATTCACTTGCCGCAACCACAACTTCTAAATACAACTTATATTTCATACACTTTCAATTTCATAGTGTATGATACATGATATGGTATCTTAGCCTAATCATAGGTTAAAATTATATCTTATTTATTTAAAAAACAGATGTATTAAGATTATATTAGATTTGATTTGCCTAATTTGGCCATAATAGTCCAAATTTGAGAATAAATTAGTTGAGAAATTTAAAAACAATATGTCATAATTGGTAAATACCACATAAATGAAACTAATTAGCATTGCCTTATAAATAATGAGATTGTTAAAGTTTTTAATTATATTTTTTTTATACAAGAAAGAAATTCTACTATAGCCTAATTTAAGTATATATGTGTGTGAAACTCTCTCTTGAAAACTTGAACCCCGACTTTTGCCCCCCACACCCTCACAAGCATTTGTACTTGAGGTGCATTTTTTTTTTAGATGAAGTGCTTTTCAGTTTTCTCTCTCCTTATGGTGTTTTTCTTATTTTGTTCAAATGGTAATTCATTTCTCACTCTCTCATTTTGGCAAACGAAATTCTTTCTATTTTTGAAGTGTTGGGCTGTAATATTATATAGTCTGTCATCTATGTGTGATTGTTGATAATTTGAAATTTGGAAAATAGGTCAAACATTTAAATAAGTATAAGAAAGAAAATGTTTGGAGTGTAAGCATGCTATAGTTTTTATAGTTTTGGATTAATTATAAAGCTATAGAGTTTTAAGTAAAAAATTATTTAAGTGTTTTGAGTATTTGGCAAATTATAGTGAAACTGCATTATAGTTTTGGATTTATAAAGCATGAATAGTTAATTTATTTTAAGAATTCGCATTTGATAATTTTGGGGAAAGTGTTAATGGTGGTTGCATCGATGTAACAATGAGTTTCGATAGCTGCTTCCACACCAAAATAATACTACTAATAATATAAAATGAACAAAGTTTAGCTACAAAATTAGTTGTAGCTTAAGATTACAACCTTACTCAATAAAATAAACATTACTACATATTTTGAAAATCTACATTAAATTGCATGTTCATTACACACTTAGGGTCCGTTTGGATACCTATTTTGCTGAAAATTGAAAACACAGTAGCAAAATAATTTTTAAATGTGTGAATAGTGTCGTGAGACCCATTTTTAATGAAAGTTTTGATGAAAAAAGAGGTTTGTGGGTCCCATGAACAGTGCACGGGACCCACTAGAAAAGCTGAAACGCGCTTCTCAAAAAAAAAAAAAAAAAAAGAAAACGCGTCGTAGATAAGCTGTATCCAAACGAGTATTTAATATAAATGTCAAATTTTATGTCAATCGGATATTATTTACAATATGATTTATAAGCTTATATTTTATAATTAATTTTAAACTATAAGAACTTTCAATTTAAACAATTTATTAATGACATAGCTATTGCTCTTTAATTTTCTAGAAATTCTGCAAGCATGAAGAATATAAGAAGAAAATGTCATCTAACGGTGTATTTGTCAAAATTCACCTCTAATAAAAAGATATTGAGTAAGGTTGTAACTTAAGACTACAACTAATTTTGTAACTAAACTTTGTTCATATAAAATTGTGTGTGACAGTGTGAAAGATAGAAGGGAGGAGTTAATGAGGCTTATTTATTATATAATTAACTCTAATTTATTTAGGAATTCATTAATCAAACTCATTTATTATATCATTAAATGTAAATATATAAGGCTATAAGCAATAAACCAAGGGAAAAGGTAATGAATGCCCTAACGGTAATAATTTATGAAATATATTAAAAAAAATTATGGAAAAATAAAAAAGACAACTGATTCTTTTTTTATAATTTTTTATATTTTTCATAAAAATAGTATTAAAACTTTTCTCAAATAGGCCATTAAAAAATGACCTGAGGACACCTGTTAATAAGACTTATAAACCTAATACACTCCAAATGTGTGTGATGTGTACAAATTGTTGTTTGACATTTGGCATTGGTAAGTTATATCATTCAAATGAATAAAATAAAGAGTAATGCTACAACTACAAACTATTTTATAACATTTTTACAAAATGTTGATGTGACCAATCTCTTATTGGTTTTCATTTAGGCTTACAATTAATATCACTTTTTCATTTACCAATAATCACTCACCACATCAGCAGTTTGTAAAAAATTTTGTAAAATAGTTTATATCTCTAGCATTATTCTAGAATAAATATATTTTGTAAAATAGTTTGTATCTCTAGCATTATTCTAAATGTGCTGATTTTTCAGTTGGTAATTATTCATGATGTAACCCACACTAGAAAGGGAATTTTTGTCTTTTAGATATCCCAAAAAAAAAGGAAAATTAATCCATACTTTAAAAGATCAAATTTTTTTTAATGGTTATAATTACATCATTTGCACATGTTACTGAAACAAATTTAACCACATAAATATTTATTAGGGATGTTTTAATTTATTTTGAAATTCTATGAGATATGTTGTTCAAGAAATTTTAGAATTTGCTACAAGACTTATGAGAGTTTTTGTATTTTAGAGTTTTTGTATTTTACATTATGAAATTTCAGAATTTGAATTTTACTTTTTAAAATTGTATTTCATTTGTATAAGGAGCCACTCTATTTGAATTTTTCATTAAGGTTTTTTGTTTTGATTTTTTATCACGTGACTAGGAATGACGAGCACAGTCAACTGGTCAAGCGGTACCTTAAATGGTTCTTTTTAGCTTTTAGTAATGAGAGATGCTACGTCTACAACATTTTTACAACAAATCACAGATGGTTAGTTGTTATTGGTTCAAATTTGAAACTAACACTAAGATTACTTTTTTGCCTTAATAATAACAACCAGTAACAACCTGCCACTTAAGATTTGTTGTAAAAATGTTATAGACATATCATTTCTCTTTAGCAATTGTACCACTTTCCTTACTTTTAGTGAGTTTGAACAAATCATTTGAAATTTCGACCATGGCAATATCAATTTTTAAAAAAAAATTAAAGGAGTAAATTGTAAACTAATGATTAAAACAATGTAGTTTTGAATAAAAGGATGGCATTATTTTGAGCTTAGCGATATTTAACAGACACCTCATCACAATGCATTGATGTAGAAACTTAAATCCAAATCATATATAATATTAGAGGTATAGATCCAAAATTTGAAATTTTAGAAAGCAAAATTAAAATTATCCTAAAATTTAGGGTGAAAATTTCAATATAGTTTATATATATATATTTTTTGGTGAAATATATATATATATAATTGAAATTTGCACTTTAATGGTTCAAAAAAAAAAAAAAAAAATTTTGCACTTATAAAATTTCGAGTGTTTTAGATTTTGTCTGAGCCACATACATACAACACCATGAATGATACTATTATCACCATGCAGTCACTTGAACCCTTATCATTAATTGTTGCGACAGTTTACCATATTGCACTCAATTACGAATAATAATAATAATAATAATAATAATAATAAGAACAACAACAACAACCACAACAACAATAATAATAATAATCATCTGATAGTTAGGGAAATGAGAATTTGAGCCATGAACGTCTTCACTAAAAATACTAGGAAGTGATAGTTGCATTACAAGACTATTGATCAATTACCAAAATATCAAGTGATTTATTAATTTTTAGAATAATCTACTTTATTAGGTTCTAGTTAGTTCAATTTCAATCATTAATTTTTTTTTTGGTGGTTGAATGTTGAACATGGATTGGAATCCTACCAATGGGCAATGGGTACAAATTTTTTAATTAATTGGTTCAAAATTTGTGTATACCAAAAACTAATTAATATATATTTTTATTATTAGAAAGAACTAATTAATATCTTGATTAAATGATAAAGAGTAGTTATCTACTTCAACTATAATATTATTACATAAAATAAAGTATAAAATAATTTAAAATAAAATCTATTATTTATTTTAATTTTATATTAATTAGTTTGTACGCTATCCTATATAATAGAGTTGGGTCTTAAAAACTTTAGTTGCCCCAAGGGACTATCTTCTTTCTATGATAGGTGATTTCGCCCTCATTAATTGTTAAATTAGCTTTATATATCTTATTAGCATGGTTTAATGTAGCTAAAACTCTATTATCTAAGTTAAAGAAATTAAAATTTTGATTTCAACTAAAATTATATTTATCCTTTTAATTTTTTTTGGATATTTTGATTCAAACAAAACTCTATTATTTAAGTTAAAGAGATTTAAAATTGTACAGAAACTAAAATTCTATTGCAAAAAAAAAAAAAAAATTGAAGATACTTAAAATAAAATTGAAGATTTATATTTAATTATTTTAATAACATATCATAATTTTGTATTTACCTATTGTGTTGGAGTCAAGTGACTATAATTAATTTTAAAAAAATTTCAAAGTACTCACAATATTTATTTATTTTATCCAAAAAAAAAAAAAAAAAAAAAACATAAAACCCCCAATTCCATTCCAACAACAACACATATAGGCTGATAGGCCCTGCGCTTATTTTGGCCCATTCTCATCGAACGGCCCACATCCTTTGTACTCAAAAGTAGGAAAAAATCCTAACCGTCCATTCCACCGTTTAAGGGTTTCTCTCTTTCCTAACCCAATTCTTCTTCTTCTTCGTCTTCGTCTTCACACACACACACACTCTCTCTCTCTCTCTTTATTTATTTATTTATATATATATAAAATATTTATTATTTGGAAAACCGCTTTTCGCAACCGAAGCGGTTTTCCGATTCTTTCAGATCGGTCCCTGCCGATTCGATACGCGTTTTTTTTTTTTTTTTCCAATTCTGTTTCTTAGGTTCGTTTCGGTTACTCTCTCTCTCTATATCTGTTTGTGTGTGTGAAGTCTATTGTGTGAAACACGTTTTTTTTTTTTTTTTATAATAAATTTATATCAGAAGCTTAGGATTCGTGAATTGAAACGTTTCGCTCTCTCTTTGCAAATTCGCTTTTTTTGTTTAAATTCTTTTGCTTTATGTATAGGTTTCGGGAAAAATATGAGAATAGAGCTTAGAAAATATCTAAACTCGATATATATTTTTTTAATTTATAAAATATCTAAATTGATTATTATTTTTTAAAATTATTTTATTAAATTTTCCTGGTGAGAAAATTTTTAAAGGTTATGTTTTTTTAAGAATGAAAAAATATGAAACGCACAAGTCGCTGTCGATGTTGGAAGAGAATGTTGGATTTTTCTATTTAAGAAATTAATGTTTTTTTGTTTTTGTTTTTGTATTGTTTAAGGTTTCCTTAGGGTTTAAGTAAAAAAAAATAAAAAAAAATAGTAGTATTTCCTTTATTAGAAAATACAGCTTGACTTTATATAAAAACTTAAGACTAACCCTTTTCGTCTTTTTCTTATTCATTGCTGGACTGTAGGTGAGTTGTGATTTATTTTTTCGAAGATTGAAACAATGGCTGGAGAGAAGATATTGGAGAAACGTATCCTATATTTTTTAATCTGTTTTGTGCTTTTGAAGTAGTATTTGTATGTGGGTTTGTGTTGTTTTATTGGAATATGTGGTGCAAATAGTTTTAAAGTTCTTGTTTTTGTGAATTAAATCGATAAATATGATCTGGGTTTTGTTTGTTTTGCAATAGAATTTGCTTTATTATAACAATTATAGCTAGTTAGTGCTTAAAGATTGAATTTTTTTATGTGTAGATTGAAAATTGCATCAAGTATGTGAGTTCAGGGGTTACTTAGTGGGAATAGTGATTATTTTTGAAGTATCAAAATAACCACTGTGTTGGATTTGATTGTCTGAATGGCTTATGTGGGTTTGATTCTTTGGATTGATAACATACTAGGGTCAATTTTAGTTTTATGTTTTATGGATAAGATTTATTTGGGCTGTTACTGGATGTTTTACTTAACTGTGAATTCCAGCTGAGTTTTTGGTTGCAGGAATGAAGCCAGAATCTGTTGCTGAATTGAGTGAGCAAGATGCGGTAAGTCAGAGTTAGCAATTCTTTATTTCCCCCTTTGTTGTTTATGTTTGCTTCTAGTTCAAGTTGGTGTTTTGGGGGGTGGATTTGAATGCCATTGGGGTTCAAAGCCTTAAATCATTGAGTTGGCAGCATGTTATATTGTTAGTCCAAGATGTTTCTTTGTACAAAGAGATATGGAGTTTTCAGGTTGTAGTGTTTGTGTATTTAATATTACAATTATTTTTCTGCTCTTCTCTCTCGAGCAGGAGGAATGATATTGCTGTGTATCACTGAAGCCAAAATTAGTGTTTGTTCATTGTATCAGTCATTTTCTTGAGCTTATGCATCAATCTGTGTAATTTGGATGTTTTATAACGCGATGAGTTCATGCATTCATGCTTTTTTTTGTTTAGTAGTTGTACACTGCTTTAGACTTCCCTAGTCTGTGCATGCGAGATATTTTAATGCAGTAACCTATTTCTGTTTTTCTATTTGGCTGGGGTTAGGGTTTTGATTTTTATTCAAGGGGGGTTTCTTGGTTCATTTAACATAACCTTTCTTTCTATCACTCTTGAAATTCAATTGGACATTGTTTTAATGTTTCTTGCAGGCATCTGGGAAAGATGGGATTCCATCTGATTCTACCTCCTACGTCTCCTCTACTATGGATGCTACCTCTAGCACCAAAGGTGAGACTGATCACAAATCAGTTGGAGAGCATGGTGAATACCATCCACCTACTAGCTGTTACAATTATTATTTCCCAGGTTAGATGTTAAAATGGTTCTTTGTCCACAAACACTATTAATAGAACTAAAGTTGATTCAGCAGAAAATCTTGACAATTGTTGAAAATTAAAAATCATTAGTAAATGGGAATCTGTAACTGAGGATCCTACCCACTGCCATTTCTCAGCTTAATTAAAGAGTAGATCCTTTGATTGGTGACAGTAACATTCCGTTTGTTGACCCTATTTTAGCATAGGATTTATTGCTGGACATGCATTGTTCTGAGAAGGGCTAATTTTAGTTGTGGTAATATAGCAATCCAGTGGAAAGGAATGCCTAAAAATATTTCCTATAAGGAGACCCTGATGTCTTCTAGTATGAATGGTTAAAACCAATTTTATGTAGTTAAGGCTTTGATGCCTTAAATTATCATCTTGTCATGATTTGATGAAGTCAAGTTTCTGATGTCCTCTTAACTTACCCAAAAAAAAAGTTCTCTGATGTCCTCTAAAGTTGAAAAATTGTAATGGTGAAAAATTTTAATGGTGTGTATCTTTCTATTCATGGGAAATTTGAAGGTGTGTTTAGCAAAGAAAACATTAGTGTCAAGTTTGTAGTATGTACTGGTTAATCTGGTAGGAAAGTTATTCTAATGTTTGAACCCAACTTTGATTGCTAACAAGGATACTTTATTATTGAAGTTAAGGTCGGAGTGATAGGCTAGGTCCCAAAATGAAAATCTTGGCTGATAGGAATTGACCTTTGAATAGGTGTTGCTGTATTGGTGAAGTTGATAGTGTTGCAGTTGTGTTTATGGTGATGTAGTTAGTATGATTTGCTACGTGGCTTTGGTTGCCCTATGCTGAAGGGATGACCTGGTTATGCTGATTAGTTTTATCGAGTGTTTTTCTTGATTAATTTGGCACTTGTGTGGTAATACCATATCTAGCTAGATACTTGACCCGAAAACATCTAAAACCCTTAAACATACATGTGTAGAAAGAAAATTATCTCTCTTTGTTCCTCATTTTTTACTAAGGAAGTTTTATATAAAAGTGTGGAACTTTGCTTGATAGTTTCATTTTTTATTGTTCAGTTTGCAGTTGCATGTAGAACCTTTGCTAAAAAAAAGATGGCATTTTAGAATTAATCAGCTGTTCTATCCATTCTTATCGGGGAAATTTTGTTTACTTTGTCATTTTGCAGGATTTAATGGATCCTATAATCAGCTAGGTGATCATTATAATCTTCAATCTGATGGTTCTCATACGGTATGTTCTGTTCCATGTTTTGTGGAAATTACTGATGAAATTGACCTGCAAATTTGGCATTACTAATTGAAATTGGTGACTGTTCCGTCATTGGATGTTGCTCTAGGGTATGCAATCCGACAATGCTTCAATGGTCTATTATCTGCCTGGCTACCCATATCCTTCAGGGACTCTTGTGGGTGCTGATGGGCAGTGCGCTGGTCAACAGCAATATTTGGCTTCCTCAGGATATCTTCAGCAACCTGTTCCCTATGGATCTGAAGCAATGCCTTGTTATTCATGGGATTCACCATATGTTGGGGATGCTCCAAATGGAAGCTCTGCTGGTTTTGCTAATGGAAAATCTGCCCTAGGTTCAACCACTTTTGCAAAATCTAATAGCTCCTACTCAATGAGAACAAATGGCAATGTTGCTAGCAAATTTTCAAAGTCTATTCCTCATACACAACCTGTCAGAACATTTAACAAGGTAATTAATGTTTGAAGCAACCTTCGTTTGAAGAGCATAGTAATTTTGATATCATGATATTGTTTGAGCAAAGTGTTCCGTAAGAAGAGATAAGACTTAAGATTATAGTAATTGCATTACTGCACTATGTCTATCTAACATTTGAGGTTATGGTTCTTTAAATTTGAATCTGCCTTTTCAGTTGCAGTTCAATAATTTTATTGTACTACTATTTGCCATGCCTGTTGTTAGTCATTATAGAATCTTTTAAATGTGTAGGGAGGAAATACTTTGTTTGAATTGATCTGTTAAGGTGTTAACGTTAATCATGGGCTCTCTTACCTGGTATAATTGTTTTAATTATGTGAATTTATAATGTTACAGGTGCCTCATTTAAGTTCTGACTTCTCAAAAGGCCTTTTGAAAGGTTACAACCCAATGGGGAAGTTGTCGTCGTTTACTTACCAAAAACAAGGTCTGTTCCCTCAGAATGGTCAAGTGAATTACCGACCAAATGGGAGAGCATGGAATGTAAATGATAGAAGTAAGTTGAGAGACAAATACAACAGGAATGGAGAATTCGAAAACTCAACTGAATTAACTCGTGGACCTAGGGCATACAACAAGAGTGCTTCTTCAGACTCATCTGGCGAAATTGTGGATTTGGGGCTTGCAGTTCGTAGTGACGAATACAACCTTCAAGATTTCCCAACTGAGTATGAAAATGTAAAATTCTACATCATCAAGTCCTACAGTGAAGATGATATTCACAAGAGTATCAAATATAATGTTTGGTCCAGTACTCCAAATGGAAATAAGAAGTTAGATGCAGCATTCCGTGATGTTGAAGCAAAAGCAACTGAGAAAAATTCCAAGTGTCCAATGTTCCTCTTCTTCTCAGTGAGTCAAAATTATATTTTTTTTGCAAGAATTCTTGGTGATTTTTTTTGTTAGGTAAATTACATGTTTTGTCATTCTCATAGGTTAAAATACATGTTATAGATGATCTTATCAAATTCCTTCCCCCCTCCAAAATTTTCTAATGTTGTAAACTAGAGTGCATAAATAAGCTAGCTTTATGCTTTTGCAGTTTTGCTTGATTTTTAATTTCTTTGGAGAATTATTTGCTAAATAGCTGGCTAGATTAATGTGGCAGCTTGGTCAATTATCAATTTTATGGCCATGGTTAGGGAAAATCAGTTTGTGATCATTTATCTATGTACTTGTGTTACTGTTAGCAGACATCGACTGTGGGAGTGGGCATCTGTGTAGTCTATTAATTATTATTCTGTACAGCATTGTCTAAAGTTATATAACCAAATATGTGGTGTATCCTTCTCTAACTATCACTCCCATTTCCAGGTTAATGGAAGTGGACAGTTTGTGGGTGTTGCTGAGATGATTGGACAGGTGGACTTTAATAAAGACATGGAATTTTGGCAACTTGACAAGTGGAATGGGTTCTTTCCAGTAAAGTGGCATATAGTAAAAGATGTTCCTAACACTCAGCTGCGGCACATTATCCTAGAAAACAATGAGAATAGGCCTGTTACTTTTACCCGGGACACTCAAGAGGTATCACTTCCTTTCTTTGTAGACAGCACTCCATTTGTACTTGCTAGTTTAGCAGTGAACCTGATCTAATGATCTATGATATATATAATTGTTGTCGTTTAGTATTTTATTTTGAAAAGTGGTTTTAAGTTGGTGTTGCATGTGTTAAAAAAATAGAAATAAAAACTGCTTCATCCCCCTGGAATGGAATTATTTGGCATTTCTTGATATGTAATGTTCTTTGAGTGTCACTTAACAGCAAAAGAAAGTACTATGAACGTCCATTTTCCTTGCTCCATTTGTAAACTCAGACATTGATGTGAATCATTCCTATTTAAATTTTGAAATAAACTGTATGTTGGTATTTTATGTTTTATGTTTTTTATTTTTTATCATTATTAAGATTATGCATAATGCTGAGCTCAACTTAATTTAAACTAAGGCTGGTTAGATTTTTGCTTTTTCTGAAATCGAGGCTTAGTTGAGAGTTAAGTTGTTTTTATTAAAAAAAGAAAGATTATTACATTTGTGGTTTTACCTAAAATGTAGAATTTACCTAAGTGTCGGGTGGAGGTTCTGTTATCAAATGTCATTTCATAGTATCTTTATTATTTCTATCTGGAATTTTGGTTTCTATTTTGGTTTTTTTTCCTAGTGAAAATTAGGATCAAGAGAATTGTCCAGATTTTCTGTTTGTTGGAATCATTAACGAGACATTTGGTTCTATTATTATACTTTGCAGGTTGGGCTTAAGCAAGGTTTGGAAATGCTGAGTATTTTTAAAAGTTACACAGCAAAATCATCATTGTTAGATGATTTTAAATTTTATGAAAATAGAGAGAAGTCTCTTCTTTCCAAAAGCAACAAGCCTACAACTCCACAAATGGAAATGTACAGTAACGGTGATATTCCTGTAAGTTTCAATTCCTTCCTCTCTATTAATTTTAAAATTTCTATTCCTATGGAACGGAACTACCTTTTCTATTATACAAAATGTCTGCTCTAATTGATAGTTTCTTTTATTATTTATAAGTAATTCATTTTTTTTTTTTCTGTAAAATACACCCAACATAGTTTCTTGAACTGGGACCTTTTTTTTTTTTTGTTGAGAAATAGTGACTTTGTTTCTTGAACTGGGACCTTGAGAATATAAATGGTGTTTGCTTTACTTGCCTTCAAGGCACCATGTTGAAATCAACTAGCTGTAACCAGGCTTGATTTTCTCTGTATTTGGATACTTCTGTTTATTGCACATAATTAGGTGGTATTGGCTTATGTGGAGATTAGTATATTGCGCACTTAGTAATTTATTGCATGTTATTAATTATTGGCTACTGAATTAGAGGTAGTGACTTTGTTTAATATTTCTGCTTAACTCTTTCATGTCATTTCCTGGTGGATAGCAATTTTGTTTAGAGAATCCATTGTGAAGGCTAAAATTTTCACTGCAAGTTTATGTAGAATCATGTTATAGTTTGCAGACCCTCTTATTCATGTTACTATTACTAGCATTATTGATGGTTCTTTTTCTTCTCTTTTCCTTTTCAATTCCTTCTTCTATTATCTAGTGTTTTGGCTCCCTTTGAAATTCTGTTGCACCATTCTCACCCCCTCTTTTTTGTTTTCGGCAGGATAACACAGCAGGAGAAAGGAAAATTGAGGTGGAATTAGGGGCTGCCAAGAGAACTACAACTACCGATTCCAATTCTCTTATCCATCTCACTAAAAATCTTTCCCTCAATGGTTCCCCTCTGAAGAGTAGTTCTGTAAAGAATCCTATAGGAAATTCCGCAACATCAGCATTTTAGAGTTTTTAGGTTATTAGGTTAGAGCGCCCCCCCCCCCCCCCCCTTCTCTTCTCTCCATCTCTTTCGATGTCTTTATCCCTCCCTTCTACATTTCAATTTTTATTCTATTCCTAAGTTGGTTTGTGTGTTTATTTTCTTAGTTTATTGTTCAGGTTATTGAGTCCTGGTTTGATGTTTCTGTTTCTGTTTCTGGTTTAGTTGGAGTTTGGTGTCAGATATTGATTTTACAGTTTTGTGCTTGATTCCAGTTTATCAGAGTTTAGCATTTCTATTTTTCAGTAGGCTCAAAGACTATGTGATGAGGTTCCAGTTATTACTTTATTTAATAGGCTGGAAGAGAGATATTCAGAAAACCCGATTTCCTGTAACGAAACGCTGTTAGTGAGCTGCTAATTCATCAAACATTTGCTAATTTCATATGGGTGTTGGATCTTACGCCAAATTTTAATTAAACGTTACCATTTGCCCCCAGAGGATGGAATGTGGAGTTCTGAACTCATGGACCATGGCATTTGCTTTATAAATATCTAGTTGTATCAATTAGAAATTTCAGGGTAAACTCATTAAAGGAGAAGACTGACCATTTTTTTTAAACTAGAAATCTAAATATATCTATTTAAGGCTGCGTTTGTTTTGGCAGTAAAAGGAATCCGGAAATCATTTTACACCATGGGGCGTGTTTGGGAACGGCTGGAAAATTCAGTCGAACGGAAAATGATTTCCATTGTCTGTAAAATATCAAGCTTTTCGGTGTAAAATCTATTCCTCTTCTATTTTACCTTCAAACTAATTACATCTATTTTCAGCCTACCTAAATCGAGAGAGGGAGAGAGGGAGAGAGAGAGCTTGAACCTGAGACTTGAATCCCACTGCCGATTGAAGCCTGCCGCCGCTGCCTGAAGCCTGCCACCACCTGAAGCACGTTGCCGTCGCCTTCTAGATTGCACTACCACTGAGATCGCACCCCAGCACCAGCGTCGCCATCTAGATCGTCACCACCCAAGACCGATCCATCCAAAATCGATCTCGTTCTCGACCCAAAGCTCAACGACGTCGTCGTTCTCGACCCAAAGCTCATCGGCGCCGTCGTTCTCGTTCTTGACCCATAGCTCATCGGCGCCGCCGATCTCGTCGTCTCAATCTCATCGCCCATGACCAATCTCGTTGTCTCGATCTCGTCGCCCATGACCCATGATCAATCTCTCTCTTTCTCGCTCACCTCTCTCTTTCCCTCAGTTTCAATCACTCTCTCTTCCTCTCTCTCTTAGTTTGACCAAATTTTTTAGTTTAATGAATTGTTTTGAGCAAATTTTGGTTTCTTTAAGTGTATATATTGAAATTTTCTATAATAAAATTTGTTTGGATGCTAAGAAAATAGTTGAGAAAATGTGAAAATTTTGTAGGGAAATAGCATTTTTAGAATGTTACCAAACACTGAAAATCATTTTCTGGACTATTTTTCATTGCACAACCAAACATCCGAATTTTATTTTCCTTACGAGAATTCACTTTCCCCTGCATTCATTTTACACTCGGAATTCGATTTACATTGAACCAAACACAGCCTAAGACTTGAAGTGGCTTAAGTGTTAAAACAAAAATGGTAATAAAAAACAAAAAAAAGTAGACCAAAAACCCAGATCCAATAAATTCACAAAATCATTAAAATTGTCTTATGTTATATACTGGAGGAATCAACAAATCCATAATCTATCTTCATAGTAGACTTGAAATGGTATGAATTCCCTTGAGATGATGGTAAATTACCGCTAGAAAGGTTTGACTAAAAATTGATACATGAGCTTCTCTTAAGATATGTAACAAATGTTGTACACTTTGAAAAAGCCAACAAATTTGGTTTTCAAAATATACATATATACTACCATACTCTTTACTTAATTTGAAAAAAAATACACTTATTTGGTATTGATGTATTTTTATTTGAAAATGTATGCTTTAAATAATGCTCTATTAGAATATAATCGGGTGAGAGGTGACTAAGATTCATTCTAATCAATTTGTTTCTAGTCTGATGACACCCACCCCTTCATAAGAGTGATCAACAGGCAGCAGCCCACCTAATTTGATTCATTTGTCCAACTTGAAGGGTTGTGAATGGTTATGAACGAGCAAGCGATCAGTTAGATGCGGGTTCCTTGTTTATTGTAATCATTTGCTACATTTATGAAAATAATGGATTCAAAGGTGATCGATTGAAATCAACTAAGAACTAAAATAGAATTGCATTAGAATGAAATATCAAAACTGGAGAAACAGAGTTTCTGTCCAGATTTGAGAAGTCAAAACTAAGATAAAGTTACATTAAAAAAAATGAAAACAATTTTGATTATTCTCTTACATAACAAGTCTATTCATAAAAAAAAAAAAAAAAAGTCTATTTATAATCTCTAACTACTAGGAAATAAACTAACTAATGGTTATAGCTAAGCTGACTATCAACATCATAAGTCAAAGCTGAAATTAAAGACAATACATAACAGATTTGAATAGTCAAAACAGGCGGTTGACTATTTGCCCAAGAAATCAGAAGGGGTGATTGGTTGGTTTGGCTTAAGATTAGAGGGTGGTTGGTTGCCAGTCATAGAGTAGAGAGAGGGTTGGTTGGCATAAGGGTAGAGGGTGGCTACATCATGTGATTCATATGAAGAAGCTGTGGAAAATAATAGGTTCAAGATCAATTCAACGAGCCTGACTGCCCACCTGAAGGTGGGTAATGGACAGTTTCGTTCACTTTGTTAGTTGGCAACAAGTGGGAGAAATTTGTCACTTGGAGGGATTTAGTTGAGTATTGATTTAAATCCCAACTTGAGCATTGACCAACCCATGATCATATGATCCTTGTCCCCGTGTCTCTTGTGTAGCAAGTCAAACTCACCTCCCTACTTTAGTCCCAAGAAAAGTGTTTTCATGACCCATCACAATCCACCCAAAAGTCGGTGACAAGTAGTTTCATCCAATCTATCGATCAATAATGAGTGGGAGAATTTGCATGTCGAAAGGATCATGTCAAAACTCAAAACCCCCCATTAGGAGCATGATTGACGATTGACCATGATCATGCCTGCCCCTCTTTATTCTTTTTGGTTGGACCCACCTCCTCCTCTCTAGTCCCTCCAAAACAAGTAATAGAGAAAGTTTATAGACACAAAAAATTTACAACTATTGATGTGACAGATTGTTAGTAATAGGTAAAAAAAAGTGATGTCAATGGTGTCCACATGCCAACCAAACCCGTTGGAATCGTCCAATCCACAGCCATCCAACCCAAACTCGACCAATCTGATGAGCATGGCAGTCGGTGGCAGTTTAGAAGATGAAAATCTGACAAGGTTGGTTTAAGTGAGGGGTGAAAGAGATTCAAACTCGACGAACTCGACTCGCCTAAAACTCCTATCTTCCACCCTTTATCGACTAGTTCTCCATCCATATGAGGGTCTTTTTGCCATCCTCCATAATATTTCAATCAGATTTTGCCTCTATTTCAGTAAGTTTTAGATTTCTCTCTCCATCGATATAAGGAGATCTTGGCTAGATCCAGTGAAAGTTTGGCCAATTTGGTGAAATTTACTCCCCTACCACAAACTTGAATCTGACCGATACCCGCCTTTCACTCGATGAGGTCCGATTCGACATTCCTTCATGGTTGACAGCATGTTCCCATTCTTCCCCACCTGAATTGGTTGGGTCGAGTCTATGTTTGGTACAAATTCGACTTGCGGATACCGTTCAGATAAGAATTAGTAAAAGTTTGCCAACTCAATTGTTGTTAAAAATATTGTGAAACGTTTTGTATTTGTAGCATTGCTCAAAGCCTCAAAGTAATATACTAATATTCATTCCAATTGAGGTTGGGACAACACAACTGTGCACCCAAACACCAGCTAAAGCCCTTAAACCCTATGCCCTCAACATTTCAGAACCAGAAAAACCCCTACTACGGTACTGTTTGGAAGCTGGGAAAGCAAGAGAGAAAAAAAATAGTGACCCATGACGGAAAGTCCAAAGCACTTGCTAGACACCACCTCCGAGGCCCCTCAACGACCCTCCAAAATAGCAAAAACCACCACCGACTCCGAAGACGAAGAGGAACAACAACAAGAACAAGAACAATCGGAAAAGCCCACGAATCCAAATCCTAGAATGCAACGGTACCTGGTCGCAATAGAGTACATTGGGACTCGTTTCTCTGGGTCCCAGCAACAGCTCAATTGCCGTACAGTCGTTGGGGCTCTTCAGGTACTTATTTATTTTAAAATTTTAAAATTTTAAAATTTTGTATTTTTATTTTTTGTATTTGTTTTTTTTTTTAGTTCTTTGGAGCCAAAGAAATTTTGAGTCTATGATTAAGGAACAGTGTGTTAGTTCCTGATTGCTAAAATTGCACTAACAAGTCTCTGTTTGATTGTTGAGAAAATGGAGTTAAAGTGAGTTTTTTTCTTTTTGGAATTAATGAAGGTATCACATTGAAGAAAGTGGATTAAATGAGTTTTTAGATTAGTTCAATTGGGCTTGGTTGCTTCTTTTATTATGTTTGGATGTTGAGAAATCAGAAGAAAACAAAGGAAAATGGAAACTTTGAGTTTCATAACTTAAGTTTTGGTGTCCAGATTTATAAAATGTCCTATCTTTTGTTTATGAGAAGTGCTATGTTGTGGTGGTGAGTTGCTACTGGTTCTAATTTGAACCCACCAATGAAATTACTTTTTTGCCCACAGTAACAGCCAATAACAATCTGTCACTTAAGATTTGTTGTGAAAACGTTGTGGGCATAGCCTTTTTCTTTGTTTATTGCTTATTATCTGTTATTTCTATTTTTTATTGTCCTGGTAGCAAGCAAAAGTTGAGTAATTTGTTGTTATTAATCGGCAGAGTTCTTGCATTTTTAGTTTTCACGGATATACTTGGACGAGAATGCTAGTTTTAGTTTCATATTGGTTGTTTGGCTAATCTGGGTCGTTTTATGGTTTGTGTAGGAAGCTTTTCATAAATTTATTGGCCAGCCAGTTTCAATTTTTTGTTCTAGTCGAACAGTAAGTATACACTTTTCTTTCCAATTCTTTCTTTCATTCTTAAGGTTGCAACCAAGCACAACAAACAAGTCATTTTCCATAAAAATGTATCTGGCTGTTACACAGTATAAAGAAAAATATATCAATATAAATGTTCTATGCAACGTAGAATTGCTTTGCTCCTTTGTCTATAATTTTATCTGCAACCATTTTTTGTGGGGTTCTACTGATCCATTGATAGAAGTCAGTACATGGATAAAAAATATTTTTACATCTAATCTCGTAATAATAAATTGTTGGAGCTGGTATGATAATTTGCTTCATAGTAGTCAAATCATTTATTTTTTATTTATAAAAAAAAAAAAAAATCTAAAGACTCACTTTATTATGTTTGTCACTTCTTTGTCTATTGATTGGTGTTTTTTTGCTTGAAGTAATTCATTTGCATGCAGCAGAAATATGCTCTTCATCTTTGTAATACTCCTTCCATACTACAATATGTGCTATGCCTTCCCTTTTGGGTTGTTTCAAAATAAATGAGTATGTCTTAGTTATCTTTTAGCTTGTGCTATTTTTATCTAGGACATGATGTGCAGGGATGTTGTATTTCTCATTACTGCAGGATGCAGGAGTGCATGCCTTATCAAATGTTTGTCATGTAGATGTTGAACGCATAAGCAAAAGAAAGCCAGGTGAAGTGGTATGCCAACTATTAGTTATTATATAAGTTTCTTTCTAGAGAACATGTGATATGCTCATGGTGCCGATATAACTTGAAGTGAACTCCTATTTGTGCTTTTCATATAGCAATGAATAGGAAAAAAAAATACTCTTAAGTCTATGTAGGACTATTTTAGAGTTTCTAGTATTTACTGTAATCTAGTTTTTGTTTTTGTTACTTGGCTTGATAAAAATGAATGTGTTTCTTTGCATTGATTTTAAAATTTTTGAAGTCAATAAGATCATAACTTAATGATGCTTTATTTACATGACATATTAACACCTTCTTTTAAGCTCTCTGTAACACACAAATTTTGATTTTTGCGTGAGTTTTGCTGTTCAATTAAATTTCTGAACTGTTGTTTCATTCCTTTTGAAATGCAGTTACCACCTCATGAACCTACAGTGGTCAAAAAAGCTGTGAACCATTTCTTACAGGTGTGGTTTCTTATATCTAGCAATTTTTCAAGAATTGTGGCTGCGTGCATCTTCTGTATTCTCTTTGCCACAGGCCCTGGTTGACCTGCTTCGCTCTTCACATTATAAGCAAACAAAGTCACAAGGAGATTTCCTGTTTGCATCACCGTCATTTCCCTATTTTAATTTATGTGTTATATCTGGATTTTCACAGGAAGATATACTTCTACAGCTATGAATTGATTATCCCTGGAATTGTCTAAACATCAATAAATTTCATGGAGTTTTTGCATGCTCTTAATTTTAGGATTTTTCTTTATAAAAAGTTGGCCAAATTATACTAATCTCTTAAAATTTTACAGCACCAAGAATCACATTACACAATTTGTTCTACACCATAAAATTTTCAGCAGTGAGGTGGTGAAGCTTGTTGTGGCTGTTACAATATATTTTGTTCAAATTTTATTGAATGTCATTCTAACTTCACTCTCATTATGCTCTGTATTTTTTAGTGTGGTCCAATCCATTGTTTAAATCCTAGTGGTTAGGATGTGGATGATTCTGTTTCAAAACATCATATTCATTGAACTGCCTTAATCTGTGATGAAGGTCTCAACTTGCTAGATATCTTCTTAGGTTGCAGAACACAAGAGAAACCATTTAATCTGTTTTAATATAACCTTCTGCATCTGGGTGTATGTATATGAATTTGTGGATCCAAAACACACCAAAATGTATACTTCCAAGTTTAATTTATGAATTGGGGTCATTCTGCCCATCTCTTGCATCATTGTTTATAGGATCCTGACTCATTTTTCATTTTTTTTTTATGGCAGAAGAATGAAGGTGATGTAACGGTGATTGATGTTCGATGTGTTCCAGCTGATTTTCATGCTAGGTTCAAAGCTAAAGAGCGCACGTAGGTACTCATTAATCTGAATTATGTTGATACAAACTGCAGCTACTAAAAGTGGACATTTACAATTTTACGTTACTTCCAACTAAGCTTTAGCTTATACAGTAGTCTGTTGGATGTATACCCTGTGTTGCATCTGGCTGCCATTTTGAACATAACAATGGTATCAACCAGAGAGGGATTGCTTAGGTTGGAATTTTTCAGCTGTATATGTTCCAGTTATTTGATTGTGATTAGGATTTTTTATATGCTAATATTCAACTCTGGAGTACTGTCAGAAGTGCACCTGTGGTTTCACTTTGTTTAAATACATGTTTTTATATTTTGGTGTTTGATTATTTTTAAAACTTGAACTAACTATTTGGATTTTTGCTAAACATCTTCTTTAGGTACTTTTACCGTTTGCTCTCTGGGCCAGAGTCTTTGTCAACCTTTGAGAGAGACCGAGCATGGCATGTTCCTGAGGAGTTAGATCTTCTTGCTATGCAGGTTGTTAACAAATGTCAATAGATTATGTTTGCCAAGTTATACCCTATTGTTTGTTTGTTTGTTTTTTTTTTTTTTTTTTTTTTTTAAATCATTAATCTTGCAGGAAGCATGCAAAATTCTTGTTGGACATCATGATTTTAGTTCCTTTAGAGCAGCTGGTTGTCAGGTTGTTCCTAATCTACAAGGATAATAGTTGGCAAATACTGATTTTTTTTTTTTGGAATATTCTTTCAATATAAATTTCTCCAGCCTATCTTAACAGCTGCAAAATGACACTTCAATTTTCAGGCTAAATCACCAATGAGAACTTTAGATGCACTAGATGTTTCTGAGGTGGTTTCAAATCCATATTTCCCATCAATAATTGAAAGGAGACAAAACGATCAAACCCAGGAAGATCTTCATGCAAGCTTCAACACATCTGAGACTGACCTGCCTCTTAATTCTATTTCAATTGATGATAAGGCAAGAGGCTTCAATAGTGGAACTGATCTTGGATTTGGCATAAGAAGAAGGCATCGTTGCTTTGTAGTAACAACACGATCACGCTCTTTTCTTTACCACCAGGTTATCTACCTTTTCCACATGTTATTATATTTGGTGTGCTGTTTATATGCTCAGGATTTCTTAATTCAATGCTTTTAGTTAATTGTTCATGTGTTGTTATTCATATGGACTTGAATAGTCTCAAAATTTCAGTATTCCAACACTTAAGTTTGTACTTACGTCCTTCTCTAAAATGTATTACCCTTTTGTCAATTAGTTCATGCATTGCAAGATATCCTCTGAAATCATGATCAGGTTTGTTGGCATCCAAATTTTAATTGTTTGAGATAGCATCTATAATGCTTTATAAAAGCCAAAAGCCTTTTATAGCTCAGGGCATTTGAACCCTGGTTCTTATAGAGGAGACAAGGTAATGCCACTAAGCTATAGAAGGATTTTGGCATTTAGAAAAATTTCAAACAAGTTGTCTTACTGACTATAGTCTCCAAACTTTCTAGTGGTAGTTTAGGTTATTCATGACTGGTCCATCTGAAACTGTGTAATTTTTCCCAGGTTAGACTGCTTGTTGGTGTTCTAAAAGCTGTTGGAACTAGAGAGTTGACAATTGCAGATGGTGATCTACCTTTCTATAGCACTCTTTTATTTTGCTTATTTTATTACAGATTGAAAACTGTTTGCTTTCTTCATTTGGACTGAATTTTTTGTCTTTCTTGTACCAAATAATTTCAGTTGAGAGAATCCTAAATGCAAAGACTGTGACTGCTGCAAGTCCCATGGCCCCTGCATGCGGTCTCTACCTTGGTCATGTGAAATATGATCTGCCCTGATAGTATAATGGATTTTTGTTTCATCAAAACATGCCATGAACTTCTGTGTCATCAGAATATACAGTACAGCAAATTTTCCATCTGCAACGTTGCCAATATCCATGCGATGGTTGACATAGGATGAAGTTAGCTTACAGATGTATAATCATTTATTTGCACTTATGCTATGACAGAGTGGTGGTCACTGAGGCATGAGAAGAGCAACTTTACTGCAATGTAATTGTCTGGAATTTTTGACTGCCTGGATGTGCTCATTTTTTTTTATAGAGGGTTGGATCTTGAAAATGAATGACATTGATTGAAAACTAATCTTCTTTGGTCGTAGACCTCTGCATTGTATTATTTATTTATTTTTGTTAGACTAAAAAAATAAAAAAGAATACACTTAAAACTAAGTTTATAAAATGATTATATAATAAAAATCTATATTGCAAGCTAGTTTACTTTATACGGGCCGAATGGATTATAATGAAAAGTGAACATGACACTGTTAGAAGAATTAGCACGCACAAAGAGCTTCTGCTTACAAACTCTTTGCATGGGGAGATCATACATCTAAATAGAGGTATTGGCTGACATACGTTTTGCCTTGATCTAAGGTACAAGCTGTTTGCATGACTCCTGTTTCACTACAACACTATTCTAAAAGCGACATTAGTTAGCCTGGTTGTCAAGTACAGACTATGGAAAAAGCGCAGGATCCAAGCATTGCCATAAACCATTTGCAATCTAACTCATCATAAAACATAAACTGAAAATGTGCTTTTACAAGTTAGAATTGTCATTTGCAGATACACGGTGAAGAACCAAATTCTTGAATCTTGCTAGATCATGTACAATCTCACATGTAATATTATATCCCTCCTCCAAGTAACTCCTGAAAACCATTACATTGATGACTCGAAACTTATTTTGAAATCATTTGTCCAGCAGCTTTTGTGAGAGAAGTAATTCTAAAACAAGCGTCCAGCTGTGCATGCTCATTCTCCTTTGACACAACATGCATCCTATAGTAAGTGCAAGGAGAAGTACACTTCAGCATCAAACACTGCAAAAAGGGCATCCATGTCATTCAGCAGTTTTTCAATTTCGCTTTGATCCTGTACTAGGTAATAACTATACAATAAAATATTTAGGAGTGTAAAATGGAAAACAAAACAACACCTCAGATCTATGCAACCAATGTACATGCATCAGAACAAGCACCTATTTCATGAAAGTTGCAATAGCTGCATGGATGGAACTAGTACGAGCAGAACGATGATGCTGATTCAGTGAATGGGGTCCACTCCAGACAGACTTATGGTTGTCAGGGAAGAGAATTCCGCATAAGTCCAAAAGCATGGGATTTTCTAGCTCGAGGTTCTTACACACTTTAGATTTTTTGTGCTTTTCTTGTAATTCCTGTGACAAAATCTAACTGTAAGTAAAACTTGCATATACAAGTGTCCAGCATTTAAAAGGTTCAGCATCTAAATTATGAAGTTCTAGTCCAGTGTAAGTTAAAGAAACAAATACATAATTAAATAAAATTCAAATCTTTGGGTCTATCTTGAGCTCAAGTCTGTTTATAGCTTGAAGAAAGTTCCATTGCATCCTACGTGAAATTTTTGTGTTTTAACAACACCTCCCATATAAAACAAAAATTTTAATATTTCCTTTCACTACTAGGTCAAAGTCAATTAATTTTGAAAAAAAGCTTTTGAGCCTGCTAAATTGCATGTATAGAATCTTAAATTCCAATTCAAAGTAAGATTATTGATATTTTACAGACATGCCCACTTGACAAGGATATTTTATAGAGATGCCTGCATTAAGATATCTGTTTTCATAACTAAGGAAGGATTCCCCCCACCACAGAAATTTGGGTGATCTAGCATTAATGTAAGGTACATTTACTAATAGCAAATACATCCTTATTTTTTAAGCATGCCTGATAAGCTCGAAGATTACCCAATAATTATAAGGCACATTCTGATATATATGCACCAACATTGAAATGATTTAATGATGATACCTCTTATAGTTTAATTCTGTACTTTTGAAATAACAGGTTAGTGGCAAGGTAAATTGGTGGTAAAATGAAGGAAAGCTATGCCATTCTCCATCATGAATTTGCAGAACAAGTTGTTATGTATATTTAAATTAAAGATCACACAATTGATGCCAAAACAATTATTCAAAATACCTTATGTTTCTGTTGTTGAACTGCAGCAGTTTTGGCTTCCTGCCTCATTAATATATCCTCTTTCTGAGTATCAACTCGGACTCCAACTCCTGACTTCTCCACAATTCTTAGCTTAGGCTGTCTCTCATGCTCCTCCTCTGATCTATCACCAAACTGTGGCTGCTCTGGAGTTTCATTCTCGTGTTTCTTTTGAGTCTCTAACTCATTCTCTTCCTCATCCTCCTCCTCCTCCTCCTCCTCTTCTTCGTCTTCTTCCTCCTCTTCCTCCTCCCCTTGCTTCTCCTCCAAAGGACCATGCTGCTCCTCAGGAACATCCAATTTCACCTCATCTACTTTCTGTTGTACTTCAGCATCTGCATCTGGGTCTAGTGATTCATCATTTGATGATGAATCTTCAGCACTAGGACTTTCCACATGTTGACCTTCCTTTAACAGCCAATGCAAAAAAAAGTTCATAATGTTATACAATAACTAAAATAATAATGATACATCTATTGAAAAAAAGAAAAAGAAAAACATAAAACTTTCATATATGTTGCCTCTGTTAAATTTTTCAAAAATCAGAAACCTAGTAGTCATAAAAGAGCATATCAGATCTGTCAAAATATTTGATACCCCAAAAGTTGCTATTTCCTGGGATCCCTTTCAAAATATGTATACCTATACTGCGTGTATGTGTAATAAGTAAAAACTTCTCTACACCTACACATAACATTTGCAAGACTACAAAGTGAAAATCCAATCATAGTCAAGAAAAAGTTGGATTAAGTCATTAGTCAAACTCATTGTACCTCTTGCTGGGTCTCCTCAGTATAATTATTATCAGCAGCTCCTATATGGCCTTTAGCAAGACGAGCATTCTCCTCACGCTCCCTCCTACGACGCTTTAGAACACATATTGCACACAAACAATCATTTTTATGGCGCCTTCTGCAAATGAGAACTTCACAATATAAGAAAAGTTTTTGAACCATTTTTGTAAGAATAATAAGCCAAAACTCTCCAATGTGCATGTGAGCACACACAGCACTCTAATGATGCGCACAGGCACCCGCACAGAACTCCAATGACACACACACACACACACACACACTCCTACTTAAGTTTCAAGGCACTCTTTTATAAACTCACTATAAAAAGCAAATGAGAGCATCCAGATGCACCTGATATCACTGTCAAGCATCTTAAAGCAATTGTAAAAAATGATGACAATGATACCTGCTATGCTTCACAGTGCTTGTCACAAGCCTTTACTTCTTCTTGGGGTTATCTCATTGGGATCACTTCTTGGTATTTTGACAATGAAAGTAATCACTCTCAAAATCCAGAGAAGTAAATCCCCAGTTCCCTTACTGAATTATCATTTTTAATTACATATAATACACACACACATATGTAATTTTTAGGAAAAAGTAATTACAGGAAAAATACACAAAAAAAAAAAAAAAAACTAAATTCCTGTCCTCACACTACCCGTTGTCAAGAAGTGGCAAGCTTCTGGTGCAAACCACATTAAGCATAAAAAAGAGGTCCTATATGGGGCCTGCTGGCAACCCATGGGTCCTATTGTAGACGTCACACAATAATAAATTTCCTCTGGTTTTTTATAAATTAACAAAGTACTAACAGTCTAAAAAACATTAAAATCTGAAGATAAGGGGCACATTTGATAATTTTACTGATTCGAGTATTTTCCTTGAGTCTTATTTGGGTTATTCAGTATCTAAGTTAGTTGATGATTTGGTGAAAAGCTATGAGTTATCAATTGATTTTCAATTTGACCTAGGCTGACTGTAAATTATTATAAAGTGCTCCACTCCTTCAAATTTCCATCACTTATCTGAAATTCCTGTTCATTTGCTTTTGCACAAATACAACCTAAAAACTACCAGAAATGATAGCCTTTATCAAATGTGCATCCTAACATTAACTCTGCTTTTCGCTCAATAAACCATATGATACCCATGCTGATAATTTTGGCTGTAGACAGGCCCTACAACCAAAATTGTCAAAAAGACCCAAATATTATTTATTGCATTGTTCCATTTACGATGTTTCTATGCTGCTTTCTACTACTTACTCCATATAGAAATTTACCCTTGGACCAGGGAGTATCTGGGGAGCATTCCCATATGAATATAATAGCAACTAAATACAAGAAGTTATAGGCATAAAAATACCCATGACGTTTTCCTGTCTTCTGCTTTGGTTGACTGCCTTTTACATGCACTTTTCCCTGACTGGACACAGAAACATCCTCCACTTGAATGCTTTCAGCCCCTAACACAATGGAAATAAATAATGCTCAGACTGCTGTCAGGAAAATGAGAGCAATAAGGCAAGATGATTGCATAGTGGGCCATTATTCAATATACATAACTCTTTTTTTGATAGATAGAATTTCAATCTATGACATCTGCTCCATGATGATTGCTCATTATCATTACACCAATACACCGGTAGGCAAGGTTCAAACCCCAGGTTTACCATTTGAGCTAATTGGAACCCGCCAATATACATAACTCTAATGTTCATATTAACTTGGCAAGCAAATAACTACATCACAACATAGTATGAAAAACGGATACCATATGCATCAGCAAGAACATATATGCAAAAAAAATCAGCAGAGGCTTTTACTGCAAGAAAAAAGTACCTATCAGCTGTGTGTGCAAACCTAGTCATAAACACTTTGCCTTAATCACCAACAGTTTTTCTTCTTCCTCACTTGATTTTCTTGACTGTGTGAATATTAAACTACAATTTTTAAACAATGCTCCTGTATGCTTCCTGTGTACTTGAGTGTGCCCTTTTTGTAATAAAGCTTCTATTTATCCAAAAAGTCTAAGAACAACAACTTTAAGATCACCATTAAGGGATAGACCATGCAAGAAATTTGGATGTACATAATTCAACACATATTTCAAGGCAATTAGTTCCTGAATACCCAATACAAGGCAAAGATATTAAAAAAAAAAAGGGCAGAATTTTTGCCAATGACCACAATCATAACACACATGATAAGGAAAACTCATCAATTGCATTGCTCATCAAATTTTTATCTATATTCACTAGACTCACAGAATAAGAAATGCACAAACCAAATTCAGCTTGATGAAGAAAATTGAAAGGAATTAACTGGAAGAGAGCATAAGTCTCACCCTTAGTTCCCCATTGTTGTTCACTGTATAACCCAGCAGCTGTCCAATACTTCATAAAATTCTTCTTCACCCGCTTCATAAGGTCCAAAATATAGTCACCTTTATTGTTATACTTATTGCAGTTCTCCCAAATGTACTGTACATCCTTATAAACATCCTCCGAGTTCATATACTTCACACCATTTTCAAGATTGCCACATATCGTTCCAAAATCCATTGGTGTATCTATGACATCAAAGTAATCCTGGTTCCAAACAAACACCACCCACCCCAAGGGAAGAATTTTATTAGTCAAATAAAAGAGATAGGGTACGACAACATGATGGTATAACCTAAGAAATTACCATCCATTGTGGACTATAAATAATTTTAGTGTTTGACCCTAACTAAATACCGTATTTGTGCATATTCATACTTACAGGAATTCCCAGAGCTACAGGATCCACAGGGACATTGAAGGGTTCTGCTGCATCCATTTTCATTACCTTCTTTATCACCTGTGGAAGGATAAATGAAGACAAGAATAAGCTCATATGCAGATATTTAAAAAAGAAAATAGCAACAAGATGTTAAAAAATTTGCATAATCAGAAGTTTAAACAAAAATTCATCTTAAACAATCCAACATACCGACAAGCAATCATCAAGTTCTTGCTTACTAAATTGAGCATCCTGATGAGGTATCTTTAGCTCTTTCTGGTGTGGACTCTCACCCTGAGCAACAGCAGCACTACCACCACTTTGATAAACACTTGGATTACCCAAGATCATCGACGATTTAATCTTGATACTCCCAGCTTTCTTAGCTGGATTTCCTGAAACACCAATAGGCAATGAGTTTGCACTATCTTCCATTCTCTCCACACCTACACCTTGCCTTTCAAAACCCATTTGCTGGCTACTCTTATCAGTGTCACTGTGTGTGGGTGCATCGGAAGAAGTATGTTGAGATTCCAACATCTTACTTGTCCTCAGTTTCACTTTCACACGCCCAACTGACTTTCCCATTGCCTTATCAATGGAACCATCCGGATTAATACTTGCAACATTGTACGGCTGGTCAGTCCCCGTTGAAGAAGGTGTATCAACCTCCATTCCAGATTCATATTTGTTATCATTCCCAAAACCATCCAAACCCGAATTATCTTCTGTATTTGCACTCACCAAATTTATGGATACCTCATTCTTACTCACCACAGGAGCCCCTTTTGGTTTTCCTTTCTTGTGCCCTCGCTTACGCTTCATATTCTAACCCCAAAAGTAATTTATTGTTTCCTACACTAACATCATCCAACAATAAGTTTCACTACAAAAATACTAGCATTCCATGTCACATTACAACAGGGCATAACCAGATTCTATATATATAAAGAAGTCCAAAGATTACACATTCATTATACCTGCAATCAAGTAGTATGCATATTTTACCATTGGATTCCTAGCTCCAATTTCATAACCCAAAAAGGAAAAGAAAATTTATTTTCTTCTATATATTACATGCCACCAAACATTGAGCATCATTATAACAGTTGTCCTACTGATTAGTTGAGCAAAAACCAATTCTTTTGAAGTAAATTAAACCCAGATTCTAAAAAGAAATAAGCTCAAAGATTACATATTCTTATACCTGCAATCAAACATTGTGCATATTTACCATGTAACCCCCAGCTCCAATTTCATAACCCAAAAAGGAAACAGAAAAGAAAATCTTCTAAATTACAAGCAACCAAACAAGGAGTTGAATTGAAAAATCTTCTCCTTTTAATTCATTTGAACAAAAACTGATTCTTCAGAGAAAAACTAAACCCAGATTCTAAAAAATAACACTTTTCCAAGAAAATATATTTATTTGACAGGATTCTTTTTTTTTTTTTTTTAAAGAGAAGTTAAAATTCAATAAAGAAACTTTTCACACCACAAAAGACGAATATAGAACAAATTCTTAAACCCCCAAAACCCCACCCCCCCAAAAAAAAACCCAATATGTAAATTTTTTCATTTGAAGAAGGAAAATTTTAAAAAAGATAAACTTTCGCTGAACCCACTTCATAAATCAATAAAATTATAACTTCTATAAAGTATAAACCCTTGAAGTGAAATTTGTTTTTTCCCAAGAAACTATTTTCCGTCAAAACAAACACGGAATAGAAAGCAGAGAAACCCTAAAAAGGAGTCTGAAACATTTATAATAAAAAAAAAATGAATTAAATTTAGAATGATTATCATAAGATTCATAACTAATATGGGATTTGGGTTTTTATTAATGGTGAAGAAAATCTAAAATTTAAGTCTATTTAGATGTTATTGAAAAACCCGATTGGTCTGTCAGAAAACGAGAATGACAGGCGTTTGTTAATCAATTATCATATAATAAAAATTTACACAATATTGAGAGAGAGAGAAAAGAGTAAGAGTACCTCTGATAAATCTGAGCAACAACGTTGTTTGTGTTTTCAAAAGTGTTTTTATATATACATATATATATATATATATATATATATATGTTTTGGAGCGGGAGTTAGAGAGAGAGAGTTTACACGAACGAGAGACAAAAGTCACTTAGTGACGTTTTAAATACAAAATAGAGCAATAAAAATAAAAATAATTTACTTTTTTTTTTTGAGAAAAATAATTTACTTACAATAATAATTCCTCTCAAAATAAAATAATAATAATAATAATAATTAAAAGTAGGTTTAATTACCACTTTAATCTCAAACTAGGACTAGGAGTGTTCACGGTTTAGATTGAGTAGATTTCTACTCAACCCATACTCATTTGATCATATCAAGTGAAAGGGAACGAAACCTACTATTAATTAATCAGAAACAACATCTTGACCTTACAATTCTTTATGTGTGGTAGTTAAATTTGGTCAAAACCGATTAACGATGGAAATAAAGAGTAGAAGCAACGGGAAGAGACGAGATTGGTTTCCACAAGATTTGGTTGGAGATCTTAAATTCTTTGCCAGATCTAGTCGGAGAACACCATATCTCCACTATATATGGGTAGAGAAATCGTGAGAAACACAACTAAGCTTGGACGAGTTGATTTTGTTGGATTCCTAAGTGAAGAAACCGACACTAAACCCGTTTGAGGGGGGTTTTGAAACATTAGAAGTTAGAACTAATATCGCTTGCTACTTGCCTTATCATTGAAACCACTAGAATCCTAGTGGGTCGGCTCAAGCCAAGTGGGTTAGTTGGTTTAATAGGTCCTTGGAAAATTTGATTCTTAATATTTACCTAACGTGTTAATTTAGTTCCTATCCTTTTGGTATTGTTTCAAAATAGTTGTTGCAATTTTTTTTTTTTGATAAAGAATAGTTGATGCAAGTTGCAACAACATGTGTCTATTCTCTCTTTTATTTGCTCAAGAAAGACAACTTCATGGAAAATATGGGCCTTAGAATTTGATCATTCTCAACCTAACATTCTTTCCGCTACCATTATCGGTGCCAATGCCCCATGTCATCACTCATCCTTCAGACCCATGATTTTATTCTTCTTCTTTCTTTGCGTGGCCTTTGCATAACTGTAATATTTCAACTAGTTAGAACTTGGAACATTGGTGTGGGCTCAAGGAGATAAGTACTTCAAATGCCATGATTCTCCCTACCCCATCATTTTTTACTTGTTTTTCTATAATAATAATAATAATAATAAAATCTATAAATTAAGTACTATTATTATTTTTAATGACAATGGGTTGGTCTCATGTGTCCTCATTTACTTAAATTATTACGCATACTAGTATATTATATCTTCCTTTCACGCAAATGTTAATCTTATACATGATACTTACATATAAAATTCACCTTTATGCAAAAGGAAAAAGTCGTACATTGAGTACATTGAATAATCTCATCATAATTTTGATACCAAGGAGTGTAATATTTAATTTGCTTAGGAGCTCCACCGCTTAATGTTATTAGAACTTAGAAGCATAGTGGGGGGTTGTGTTCGAGTTAGTGCTTATTTCACAAAATAATAGCTCTTAAATGGTGAGACCCAAAATGATACAAGAGAAATCATCAATGTCCCATGAGAGTAATTTTCCTTATTTATTTATATTTTTTGGTGGGGCTATGCTATCAAGAATTATCAACTGACAACTCCACGCACAAACAAAATATAAATTTATTTTTTTTGAAGTTGTTTTATTCCCAGAAATTCATTTCAACATGACCACGTAAGTTGCTTTATTTATAGTTTCATTTGCTCATTATTTATCCATAGTGGCAACAGCATTTGGTGTTGCTAAGATCGGGATAGCAACCGGGAAAACGAAGTGATTTATGTGCACTAGTGCAGGCTTCTTCACATCTCTCATCTGTACAGGGAGCAGCAATAGTGATGAAATCTCTGCATGGTCCAAAGAGGCCCTGTCCGAACGTAGGACCTGTTTTCAAAACCAAGTAAAAATGGAAACCCATTAGACATGTACACTCATGTTTTCAAATTCTACACAAATATAGAGCAAATGAAGATTTACGCAGTCTATGTACTATACCATTATGGTGTGTTTGAATGGCCGGATTCGAGTGATTAAAATCCAAATATCTTGTTTGGATAATTTACAAAGAGTCGAGGATTTGGATTTAACAAATTTGCTAAGAATTTTAAACTTTAAAATTCTTGAATTTGAAATAACTTCTAAACTCATAAAATTTTAGAAATCCATATATATGACATATTTAAATATTTATGGATTTGGAATTAAGGCATTTCAAATCCTTCACTTTAAAATTTAAATCCAAATCCAAATTCAAGTATCCAAATGCATCCTTAGTGAATTTCATAATAAGCCAAATAGATAAAAGTAGCATATTTTTGAATCTTGGATCTCATGGAAAGACAAGGAGGTGCCAACCAAATGACAAATTATACTTTCTACCACTATGACAAATAAGCACAATGAAAAAAAATTGGATAGCTTGGAAGGAAAAGAAAAAAGAAAGGAAAAAAGAAAAGAAAAAATACTGTGACTTATTTACAGTTAAAACATTCTTAACTATTTAAATTGGAGGTATGTTTTTTTTTAATTATAAATTTTGAGTTATCAATGATTATATATAGATGAAAAATATTTTACACCCCAAACTTGAAATTAGAAGTAACTTCGTTTGTTCTCAGCAAAAAAAAGAAAAAAAAAGAAGGAACTTCGTTTGTTAAAACGAGAGGAATTGAGAATCGACTTACTACTACTTGAAAAAACTATTAGAAACACCATGAACAAAGCGAAAGGCGAAAAGCACTTCATCTTAAGCAAGAAATGGACCTCGGTATTATGCAGATTTTCAAATTCAACTTCAAGAAACTTGTTATTTATAAGCCAATGCTAATTTAAGCCATATAAGTAATACTTATGAATTTTGCCAAATTAGGCAAATCGAATTATTATAATTTGATTTGGCTAATCTGATCTAAAACTACCATGATATATGTAAATTGACAAATCTTATCTAATCTAATTTGACTAACAAAGTAGATGAATCTAAAGATGAAAAGGAAATTAAAGTCCTAATCTTATGCGACCTATCCTAATGTTGGACAAGGTAAAATTGCCAAACATAAAGGCTTTAGTTCCAAATCCATAAATATTTAAATATGTTCTATATATGGATTTCTAAAATTCTATGGGTTTAGAAGTTATTTCAAATTTAGGGATTTTAAGGTTTAGTATTCTTGGCGAATTTATTAAAATTCTTGGATTTTAATCACTTAAAATCCAAATATCTTGTTTGAATAATTTACAAAGAGTTGAGGATTTGGATTTGATAAATTCGCCAAGAATTTTAAACCTTGAAATCCCTGAATTTGAAATAACTTCTAAACCCATAGAATTTTAGAAACCCATATATAGAACATATTTAAATATTTATAGATTTGGAAATTAAAGCTTTTATTTTTATTATTATTGAAATTACCATATGTTTGGCAATTTTACTGAAGAGTTTTAAGGGGTCTTTAAAAGCTGAAAACAATTTTAAGATTAAAGTTGAAAATTGAAGAAATTATAACTAAGCTTTATGATTTACTATTCATGATTTATATATCCAAAACTTTGTTGCACTATTAACTATCCTTTGCGAAACATTTAACGCTAGGAAAATTCTTAGTTTACATTGTACTAGCAATATAAGATTTACATTATTAGTTTCTTTGTTTTAAATAGTCCCCTCTTCTATTCTATTGCAATCTCTAAATTATTATATGAAGATCTTTAAGCTTTTCATAAAATTAGAGTCACGGACCTCTATTCACATTGCCAAAAAAAAAAAAAAAACACACTCTTTTTTAGTGTCTAGTTTTTAGTACTCGAGAGAGTAATAAGTATCAATTCTCTCACATAATATTGGATTAAAATTACAATAGGGTCCATTATTTATATGAGAGAACGGAGCATTACCTCTTGAGAATTGATTCCTGCCAGGGTTGTTAGAGATATATTATAGAATTTTTTACATAGCTTTTACAAATTTAAGTGTCACCAATTTCAAAAAAGTAATTCAAACTATCAGTACTCATTATTTTATTTAAGTAACATCAATCATATTATTGCCCCATCAATTTGTAAATTTTTTGTAATAAAATTTGTAGTAATTTTAGCATTTTTCTATTTTAAGCAGGGTTTTGCCATCAATAAATTATCAACAGAAAACTCAGCTCTATTTTTCTTTTTAAGATTAATTCTTTTATTTATATGAACTTTTTTATTCCATGATATTTATTTCATGCAACTTTCAAGGGCCGCAGCAGCAAGTGAAATGGCCGTATGGCTGTGCGATGCAAGGAACGATGGTTAGGTTGCATACTTGCATTATTCGTATAACGTTAACGTATGACCTATTTTCAAAATCAAGTAGAAAAGTAAAAACCCATTAGTCAGATATGTAAAAATGTAATACACCCACGTTTTCAAATTCCTGACTAAAATATGGCAAATGAAGACTTTTATATGTAGGGTTTGTATTAGACCATTAGTTAATTGAACAATTACCGAAGCAGAGGATAGTCGCATATTCTAAGAAAGATTTAGGGTTGCATTATAGGTCTCACTTGACTATAATTTTATAAATCCAAACTTTAATTCACTCTTTATTGTAATTTACCAAACTATATATATGTGTGTGACCAAATTCCAGTCTCTCTCTTCTTCTCTATATCTAGAAGGTTGATTACCCTTGAAGCAATCTTCACCATCTCCATCAATTTACTTCTTTGAATTGGCAAGATCTTACAACTGTCTGGGATTAAAACGATAGTCGAACTAGTGACGTTATAAATAATTTGATAAATAATTTTAAAAATTTTAAAAAATGTAAAAATTAGCTAATAATTATGTGTATACCTTTGATAATATTAATAAGTGTATATTTTTAATAATGTAATAATTTAAATTTTTTAGAAATATACTTCTAATTCCAGATTTTCTTTCCCACAAGAATTAAATGATTGTTTTGCTGTCTCCTTAAATTCCCCCCTCTCCATAATTTTTTTTTTCCAACAAGCATTAAATAGCTATTGTTTAAATAAATAATTCGAAAAATACTATGTTCACAACATTTTCAAAATACTTTTACAACAAATCGTAAGTGACAGAATTTTTTTTTGTTTTTGTTTTTTTGTTTTATACAAGATAGAATTTCTACTCTAGTATAATCTAAGTGTATATGTGTGTGAAACTTCCTCCTAGAGAGTTGAATCCCAACTCTTGCCCCCCCACACCCCACAAACATTTATACTTGTGGAGTGACCATTGCACCAAGGGTGTGCGGTGATGTAAGTGACAAATTGTTACTTATGGACACATTAAAATCGGGTGGTGCCACCTTAAAGATTAAAATGCATAAATATCATGAATCATGATACCTAAAATAAAATAATAAATGTTCTACATATAAAATAGAGTAATTATAAAATATTCCCAAAGTACTTTAAATGTTCTACATATAAAATAGATAAATTATAGAATATTCCCAAAGTACTTTAAATGTATACTCCCTCATTTTATAAAATAGTGAGTTCCACTAATTAAATTCATGGTGAGACTCATAATTAATGTGGGAGGCCAAGTACGCATTTATAGTACTCCTAAAGTATTCAATGATTTTCTTTAAAATATCATTATATATATGTTTCTAATAATTTACATGATAGTCACTCTCCAAGTTCTTGTGGGGTGTGAGGGGGTAAGAGCTAAGGTTCAAGTCTCCAAGAGGGAGATTCACACACATATATGCATAGGGCATGTTTAGTAAACTGTAATAGGCATTGTAATGTATTAGTTATTTCTATGGTTTAGCTATTCTTTAGTTTGGTAGTATTTTTATTACAAGAAATAATCATTCCATATCAATAGCCATTTTTCAAAATGAGAAATAACTATTCATCTCTAAAATGGTTGTATTAGTTATTTCTTAGTAGGTGCAATAATTTTTAAAATTAATATATTTCCAAATAAAAAAACTTTCTATATTTATGTAACAATTATAAAAAGAAACATAAAAAATAACACATGTTTGTCTTAAATTTAAAAAAAAAAAAACCATTTATGGAAATATAATTGTATGAGTAAGATAGTTCCTAAAATAAATCTTAAATTTTATTTTAATGTTATAACTCACAACCAAACTTATGAACAGATTTAGTTATTACATTACAACACATTTTATTCTTAATAATAAATATTACAGTTCCTGTCGTAATCCTCATTTAGTGTACCAAACATGCTCTTAGATTAGATTAGAGTAAAATGGCTATCTTGTAATATATATATATATATATGCATTTTTTTTGCTTTTAATGCATCAATGTGATTTTCTAATAAATAAGTTTGATACCTACTTTTCCACTCTTATCTTTATCTTCATTAATGTCATCGTATTAATGATCAACTTTGCCAAAAGGACTACATTTTTGTAAGAGATAGAACAGGTCTTGATCCCAATTTAGACATTTGAACTGGCAGTTTCTGTTTTTTTATTTTTTTAAATTCTGGTTTTAGAGTGACTCGGACCAAATTTAGCCAACTTCACAATCGAATCGTCCGGTTCAATCCAATTTTTAAACCATTAAGTTTTACGTAAAACTTATAAATTGATGTGGCAATGATGTGACTAGTGGACTTCAACCCTAGTATAAATATATGTTTGAATATATATATATATATATATATATATATAAATATATATATTGTGATTGATAGCATGTCAGTTTGTAAGCTCAATGTAGTAAAATTGTAGTACAAATAACATTACTTTGATGTTTACTTAACAAATATTTTAAACAGAACCAACAAAAAGAGTAATAAATGAGCCTCATTAATTAAATAACACCTAATTAAATGGGAGTAATTTAATGAATAAATGAGCCTCATTTCATTCAATATGAATTTTCTTTTGAAATTGTTTTATTCCCTGAAATTCATTTCAACATGACTGCATAAGGTAGCATTTCCAAGTCTACTTAGTTTCATTTGTTCCTTATATAGCCGCAACAGCAAGCGGTGTTGGGAATGCAATTAGGATATAAAATATGTTGATGTGCTTTTTTGCAGGCTGCGATACAGTTATCCGTTGTACAAGGAGGAGCAACAGTGACTTTTCCAAAGCATTGTTGAGAGTAGGCCTCTCCAACGTAGGACCTGTTTTCAAAACCAAGTAAAAAGGAAACCCCTTGAACATGTACACTCATGTTTTCAAAATTTCAGACAAATACATAGCAAATGAAGATTTATGCAGTCTATGTACTATACCATTATGGTGTGTTTGAATGGCAAGATTTGGTTGATTTGGTCAAAATTCCTGAAAAATATATAGCAAATGAAGATTTATGCAGTTTATGTACCATACCATTATGGTGTATTTGAATGGCAGGATTTTTTTTTTTTTTTTTTTTTTTAATGGGAAATACTGATAAACTTTATTGAATACTAGAAGCAAGTAATACATCTTGTAGAAGAGCCTAGTCAAGAAAGCTAGGACTCTCCTCTACCCAAACAGAGAAGTCACTTATGCCAAGTGCATATTTAGCTAATAGGTGAGCAGGCCATTCAAATTCCTGACTAAAATATGGCAAATGAAGACTTTTATATGTAGGGTTTGTATTAGACCATTAGTTAATTTAACAATTACCCAAGCAGAGGATAGTAGCATATTCTAAGAAAGATTTAGTGTTGCATTATTTATAGGTCTCACTTGACTTGATAATTTTATAAATTCAAACTTTAATGCATTTTTTATTATAATTTACCAAACAATATATATATATATATATACACACACGTGTGTGTATACAGAAAACTAACCAAATTCCAGTCTCTCTCATCTTTTCTATATCTAGGAGGTTGATTACCCTTGAAGCAATTTTCACCATCCCCATTGATTTACTTCTTTGAATTGGAAAGAGCTTACAATCGTTTGGGATTAAACCAATGGTCGAATTAGGGATGTCATAAATAATTTGAAAAATAATTTAAAATATTATAAAGGTGTAAAGAATTGGCTAATAATTATGTGTATAACTTTGATAATATTAGTAAGTGTATATTTTTAATAATGTAAATAATTTGTATTTTTTTTATAAATATACTTCTAATTCTAAATTTTCTTTCCCACAAGCATTAAATGCTTGTTTTGCTGTCTCCTTAAATTTCCCCCTCTCCATGACTTTTTTCCCAGCAAGCATTTAATGTTTATTGTTGAAATAAATAAAAATAAAAAAAATACTACCTTCACAACATTTTCAAAACACTTTCACAACAAATTTTAAGTGATAGATTGTTATTGGTTGTTATTGGTGGACAAAAAAGTAATTTCAGTGATGAGTTTTAAATTAGAACCAATAACATTTTACCACCTAGGGTTTTCTATGAAAATGTTGTGAATATAGTAATTTTCAAAAAATACAACATACAATCAGGTGGTGCTACATCATGATTCATGATAACTAATATAAAATAATACTCCCTCAATTTCAATTTGTTTGTCCTCTAATCCATTTTGAGATATCCCAAAATATTGTCATGTTTCTAAAATTATAAATCATTAGTTTACTAATGTTCCTATAATGCCCCTACATTATTTCCAAAACCATTATCGATAAATTTATTTAATGGTAATTTTAGAAATTTATACATTTTTATACTGCATACAAGACAATAGATGATGTTCCCTTAAAAAATTGAATTTTTGAAACAAGACAAACAAATTATGACAGAGGGAGTAAATGTTCTATGTATAAAATAGAGTAATTATAAAATATTCCCAGAGTACTATAAATACATACTCTCTCATTTCACATAGGACAAAATTTAGGTACAGTACCTTAGAAGTTGTTTCTTAGGTTCCCCTCTTAAGATTCTGTCATGTGGCTACTTAGCTTAAAAAATACACCTCCATTCATGAGAAAAAAACCACATGGCAGAATTTTAAGAGAGGAATCTAAGGAACAACACCTAAGTACTGTATCTAAATCTTTCTCTTTCACATAATAGTCGGTCTCACTGATTAAATTCATGGTAGAACCCACAATTAATGTGAGAGGGAGGTACGCATTTATGGTACTCCCGGAGTATTCAATAATTTTTCTATATAACAATATCATATAGGTTTTTAATAATTTACCATTGCACACCCTTGGTGTGATGATCACTGTACAAGTAAAAAGTTTTTGTGAGGTGTAGGGGGACAAGGGTTGGGGTTCAAGTCTCCAGAGAGAGATTCACACACATATACACTTATGGCATGTTTAGTAGACTGTAATATGTACTGTAATGTTATAGTTATTCCTATGGTTTAGCTATTCTTTAGTTTGGTTATGTTTTTATTGCAAGGAATAACCATTCCTTATGAACAGCTATTTTTCAAAATGAGAAATAATTATTCATCTCTAAAATGGTTGTAGTAGTTATTTCTTAGTAGATGCAATAATTTCTAAAATTAATAGATTTCTAAATAAAAAAAACTTTGCAAATATATGTAATAATTATAAAAATAAAAAATCATAAAAAATAACACATATCTCTCTCAATTTTAAAAAATAACCTTTTATGGAAATATAATTGTATGAGTAAGATATTTCCTAAAATAAATATTAAATTTTATTCTAATGTTATAACTCACAACCAAACTTATGAATATGTTTAGTTATTACATTACAACATATTTTATTTCCTGTAATAAAGATTACAATTCATGTCGCAATCCTCATTCAGTGTACCAAACATGCCCTTAAATTAGGCTAGAGTATAATTTCTATCTTGTATAAAATATATAGGCTAAAATGCAAAACTAACCCTCTAAGTTTCTTCAGATTTCATTTCAGTCCTTTAACTTTGTTTTTGTTCATTTCAGTCCTCTAAGTTTTAGATTTATTTAATTAACACTTTTCCATCAACTTTTGCTAAAATTTTATGAAAAAAAAAAATTGGAAATTTTTTTTTCAATCATTAATAGAATTTTTTTTAATTTAAAAAATTGAAAAATTAGCCATAACATATAGCAAAAGTTGATAGAAAATGCCTAATTAAAAAAACTTGAGAGTTAGAAGACTGAAATAAACGAAAGCAAAGTTAGATGACTGAAATAAAATCTGAAAAAATTTAGAGGGCCAGTTTTGCATTTTAGCCACACACACATATGCATTTTTTTTGCTTTTAATGCATTGATGTGATTTCCTAAAAAATAACTTTGATACCTACTTTTCTACTCTTACCTTTAACTGCATTAATGTCATCGTATTAATGAACAACTTTGCCGAAACGACTACATTTTGTATAAGATAAAATTGGTCTAGATCCCAACTTACACAATTGAACTAGAGGTTTTTTTTTTTTTTTTTTTCTCGTGGTTTTAGAGTGACTCGGACCAAATTTAGACTAATTCACGATTGAATCGTCCAGTTCAATCCGAATTTTAAACCATTAAGTTTTACTATACATAACTTATAAATTGATGTTGCAATGATGTGACTAGTGGACTTCAACCATGTTATAGTTATTCCTATAGTTTTGTTATTCTTTAGTTTGGTTATATTTTTATTACGAGGAATAGTAATTCCTTATGAATAGCTATTCTTCAAAATGAGAAATAACTATTCCTCTTTAAAATTGTTATATTAGTTATTCCTTAATAAGTGCTGTACGGCACTGGGCCTCCAGGGCAATTTGGACCTTGGGCCCAAACCCTACAGAATGGCCCGCGGTTACTAACACCCTTGTCAGAAGCTGGGCTTAAGGCCCACTAGGGATACAGACATATACCTCATGGCATCATGTTTAGCCCAGAACCTGTTGGCCGATCGGTGAAATATAGACTAATTACTCCACGGCTAGGAATGTGTCCAGCAAATCCCACCTCCAACGAGTGCGACTGCTCGGGAAGGCCATGTCCCGTACGCTCGGTAATGTCTTGAGATGCATCGCCGCCGAGCATCTTCCCCCTAAGACAGGAACCAGTTCCAATGCCACTCTTACCACGCCCCACTCCCAACTAAACATCCACTTAACAGTAACAACATTAGACCTCCTCTTCCACTAGTACTAAGAGTAATCATGATTTTTCCACTAGTTTTGGGCTATAAATATGAGAAGCTAAGGAAAGGAAGGGGTTGTTGAAAGGGCGAGAAAGAAATTTGAGAGCTGAGAATAAGAGGATACTAAGAGTGAGAGAGAAACAATATAGAGGTTTGGGAAATATTGTTGGGTCTCTAGGTTAGAATCACACATAGTAGGAAATCCAAAGCCCACATTATAAATATATTGTGAGTCCAAGAGTGAGCTAGCCCAATAAGCCCATTTTGGGTGCACACAATTGGCGCCGTCTGTGGGGATCTCCTACAAGGCCGTGGTTCGACTGGGACGCATGCACGGGAAAATGTCCGGAAGACGTTTTGGGAGTTACACTGAAAGTGATTCGGTGGGATCTTTTCGGGGATCCACCTGGCGAGAACGGAGGCGAAAGAGACGAGAAGATAGGGATCATGGACAAGAGGAAGAGCGATTTGGCCTTGGAGATGGGTCGTACCAAACGCAACGGACAATATCAGATGCTTCAGGGCACAGGCAATTGAATGAGAGGGATGAGGAGCTTGAACGATTGCGTAGACTGGTAAGAGATTTGGAGTTGGAGGCAAGGGGTAGACACCAGAGGAGGGACCGAGATGACCAAACGAGGGGATCTATAAGTGGAGGAGATCGCTATGGTACCGGGTCAAATCAGTCTAGTTCCCATCGACATCGGGACCGTTCACACTCACGGGAGTCTTACAGGCAGCGGGACCATTCGCATTCACGAGAGTCCTGTCAGTGTCGTTCTCGTTCACAGGAGTATGCAGACCGGGGTTCGGATTCCCCAGAGAAGCGACGGCCTCGTAATGCCGCCATGGATGCTATGAGCCGCGCCTTGCGAAGAGCTGCTCGGTCGCCCTTCTTAGATGACATTGAACGGGCTCCAATGCCGAACAGGTTTACCCGGCCACCTTTTAATTCTTACGATGGGAAAACGGACCCGGTGGAGCACGTCAGCCATTATATCCAAATGATGTCTCTGCACACTCACAATGATGCGCTGATGTGTAAGGTATTTCCCTCAAGCCTTGGCCCTATAGCATTGAGATGGTTTAATGGGTTACGAAAGGGTTCCATTCATAGTTTCACCAAGTTGATCCAAGAATTCGGTGTTCAGTTTGTAACCTGCAGCTGGGTACTACAACCGGTGGATGTGTTACTTTCTATGAAAATGAGGGTTGGGAAAACCCTTCGCAGTTATGCCAGTCGGTATTGGGAGCTTTCCAATGAGATTGGCGGGGGCAACGAAAAGATTGCCACGAGCACCTTTAGGATGGGGCTCACCGAGGATTCCGAACTACGGGAATCATTGACGAAGAAGCCTCCCGAGGCTATGAGGCAGCTCATGAGGTGCATTGAAGAGTATAAACGTCTTGAGGATGACCGGATACAGAGTAAGGGTAAGGCCCTGCTAGTGAGTCACCCTCGGCAGCCCGGTTTTCAACCTCGGCCCCGAAAGGATCTGAGAATATACGAACCGGAAGTACAGTTGATAGAGGTGAATGCGACGTTCAAAGAACCGGTGCACAAGATCATAGACCGAATTAAGAATGAGCCGTATTTCAGATGGCCGAACAAGATGGGAGGTGACCCATCTCGGAGGAACCAAAGCTTGTATTGCACGTATCAAAAGGATAAGGGGCATACAATCGAGCAATGTCGGGTGTTGAAAGATCGTTTAGGGCAGCTAGTGAATGCTGGATATCTGAAGGAATTTGTGGTGGATTCCAGAAACCGGGGTACCGGTCAGGGTGCTCAACAGAGGGGAAATCCTTTCCCGCCATCGTTAAGAGTAATTGAAGTCATTCACACCGCCCCGAGGGGTACAACTATAGCCAGAAAAGGAGTGCTGACCGTAATGCCCATGGGAAATTGTGCTGGAGAGCAATCACCCGAGAAGAAGATGAGGATTGGTCGAGAGCCCATCGCTTTTAGTGACGATGATTTAGAAGGAACCGTCCAACCGCACAATGATGCGTTGGTAGTCACGACTCGAATAAGCAGTTTCTTAGGCAAAAGAGTGATGATAGACTAGGGAAGTAGAGCTAACGTGATGTATCTGGACTTGTTCAAAGGGCTCGGGTTAAAAAACCGGGACCTATCAAAGTACGATACACCGTTGGTCGAGTTTGATTGCAGAGTGGCCATTCCTGAGGGTAAAATTACCCTTCCCGTAAATATGGAAGGTAAGGAGGTGATGGTGGCATTCATAGTGGTCAATTCATTTTCTCCATACACAATAATTTTGGAAAGGCCATGGATCCATGCAATGGGGGCTGTCCTGTCCACCTTGCATGTAAAAGTTAAATTTCCCACCGAATAGGGCGTGGTCGTGGTAAGGGGGAGCTAGCAAGTAGCCAGGCAATGCCTAGTGGCTGCGGTTAATCGGAAGAACGAGCAGGCTGAGCAGAAGGAAAACTCCGAGGAAGCCCCTTCATAGCAATTACAGAATCCCCAGGAGGGAGCGGGGGCTGGATGTGTCGAGCAACTGATTAGAGTAAAGATACTATCGGATGTTGACCGGTATTTTCAAATAGGGGCAAGTATGAAGGATGACAATAAGGTAGAAACGTTGTTATTTTTTATACGAAACGTAGACGTGTTTGCATGGAGCCCATATGAAGTACCCGGGGTTGATCCCGAGTTCATCGTTCACAAGCTTAACGTAGACCCCTCTTTTTCTCCAAATAAGCAGAGGCCGAGAAGGTCGACTTGGGAACACGTCGAAGCAGTAAGGCAAGAGGTCGAAAAGTTAAAAGAAGCCGGGGCGATAAGGGAGATTTTCTTCCCCGAATGGCTGGCAAATACCGTGGTGGTTAGAAAGAAGAATGGCAAATGGAGAGTTTGTGTAGATTTCACATATTTGAACCGAGCATGCCCAAAAGACCCATTTCCTATGCCAAAGATAGATCAATTGGTAGATTCTACCTATGGGCACCCGAGGATGAGTTTTCTGGATGCCTTTCAGGGCTATCACCAGATCGCCTTAGCTGCCGAGGACCAAGAGAAGACGACATTCATATTCCCGGATGCAAACTACCATTACACTGTAATGCCCTTTGGGTTGAAGAATGCCGGGGCAACATATCAGCGGATGATGACTAGAATGTTCCGAGACAAGATTGGGCGTACGGTTGAGGTCTATATCGACGACATGGTGGTAAAAAGTAAGCAAGAAGCACGGCATATAGAAGACCTTCAGGGGGTATTTGAAGTACTTCGGCAACATAAGCTGCGCCTAAACGCGAACAAGTGTGCCTTCGGGGTAGGAACCGGCAAGTTCCTTGGTTATCTGATCACTAGCCGTGGGATAGAGGTCAATCTTGATTAGATCGATGCCGTGCAGCGCCTTAAGCCGCCGAGCAGTCCGAAGGAGGTACAAATTTTGACCGGGATGTTAATTGCCCTTAACCGGTTCATTTCTAAGTTTGCTGATCGCTTCCGCCCGTTCTACCAACTTCTGAAGAAATGGAGGGGATTTCAATGGAATGAGGAATGTGAAAGAGCTTTCCAAGATTTGAAGGAATATTTGACGCGGGCACCCATGTTAGCAGCCCCAAAGCCCGGGGAGGACTTGTTTATGTACCTCTCGGTGTCTGATCATGCCGTGAATGCCGTGCTTTTAAGGGACTAGGGGATGCAGCAGCCTGTGTACTACGTGAGCAAGACTATGGTTGACGCCGAGACAAGATACTTACCCCTGCAAAAGTTGGTGTTAGCATTAGTGCACGCTACGAGGAATCTGCCCCACTATTTTCAAGCTCATACTATCTATGTCCTGACCGAGTACCCCTTGCAGTCGTTGCTGAAGAGATCCGACTTCACGGGCCGGATAGCTAAGTTAGGGACCCGGTTAGGGTCCTTTGACATAAGGTACAGGACAAGGAGTTCGGTGAAGGGCCAAGTTCTTGCTGACTTTGTTGCTGAGTTTTCACCAAAGAGCGTGGGGGAAATGATTTGTCAAGTGGAATGTCGCCTGTGGAAAGTATTTGTGAACGGTGCATCAAGTGCTATGGGCGCTGGTGCCGGGATTGTCGTTATCACCCCAGAAGGAGTATGATTGGAACATTCTTTTAGGTTGGGGTTCAGGGCCTTTAACAATGAAGCTGAGTACGAAGCCTTGCTGGTTGGACTGAGAACCGTTTTAGGCATAGGCGCCTGGGATGTAGAGATTTATTCAGATTCCTGGCTGGTCGTTAGCTAGGTGCAGGGCAGTTTTGAAGCCCGAGATTCTCGGATGAAAGAATACTTACAGGTGGTGAAGCAAGTCATGAGTAAGTTTTGCACTGCAAAGGTAGCTCAGGTTCCCCGGGGATAAAACAGGCATGCTGACTCTCTGGCCACGTTGGCATCATCAATGACGGAGGATGTGCCTCAGCTGATCAAGGTTGAGCTCAACCTCATAGGAGAACGGAGCATTAATATTGCAGCTGGTGTTGGTGTCGCGGTGATTTCGTCGACTGAACAATGTTGGATGGACCCAATCATTGACTACTTAGCTGATGATCGAGTCTCGAATGATGAGAGGGAAGCTAATAGGGTTCGCTGAGTAGCTGCCCGGTACTGGTTATTAGCAGATCGCAAGTTATACCGAAGGTCTTTTGGGGGGCCGTACCTTTTGTGTTTACACCCTGAGAAGGTAAGTGAACTCTTGACTGAGTTGCATGATGGAGTGTGTGGCAGTCATGTAGGGGGACGTTCGTTGGCACATAAAGCAATGACTCAGGGATTTTGGTGGCCACAGATGCAGAAAGACGCTGCCGAGTATGTGCGTAAGTGTGAACGGTGTCAAAAACATGCCCCTTTAATCCATCAGCCAGCAGGCCATCTGAATCCGGTCAGCAGTCCTTGGCCCTTTGCACAATGGGGGCTGGATATTCTCGGCCCATTTCCCCGAGCAACGGGCAATTGGAGATTTGTGTTGGTAGCTGTTGAATACTTTACCAAGTGGGCGGAGGCAGAGGCTTTAGCTAACATTCGGGACGTGGATGTCAAAAAGTTTGTGTGGAAAAACATAGTCATGAGGTTTGGGGTGCCGGACTCACTGATATCTGACAATGGACTGCAATTTGACAACAGGGCTTTTTGTGAATTTTGCAATGATCTCAACATCAGGAACAGGTACTCCACCCCAGCGTACCCTCAGAGTAATGGCCAAGCTGAAACTACCAACAAAGTGATCGTGAATGGATTGAAGAAAATGCTAGTTGGTGCAAAAGGGAGATGGGCCGAGGAGCTGCCCAGCGTTTTATGGGCGTACTGGACGACACCTAGAAGATCTACGGGGGAGACTCCATTCTCTCTCACGTACGGGGCAAAAGCTGTAATACCGACCGAGGTAAATTTATGTAGTGCGCGGGTTACAAAATTTACCCCCGCCCAGAATGACAGTTTGCTGGCAAAGAATTTGGACTTGCTAGAAGAATACTGAGAAGCGGCGATTATACGGCTAGCCGAGTACCAACAAAAATTTGCTCTACAACAGAGATGTAAGGACCACGGAATTCAGTGCCGGGGATTTGGTGTTACGAAAGGCAATGGGAAATATGAGGGACACCAATGCCAGGAAGTTAGCCCCATCTTGGGAGGGGCCTTATAGAGTAACCGCCATTGCAGGTGCAGGGGCATACTACTTGGAAGACTTGGATGAAAGGCCACTTCCTTGGCCATGGAATGTCCACAACTTAAAAAAGTTTTATCACTGATCGTGTGAACACTGGGATGTAAATTTGATGTAATCGTATATACATGCTTTACTAATGAATATGGTGATATTTACCCTTGCAGGTACGTTTAAATTCCATTATTATTAATTTATCAGTACCGGCCAACGAATACGGAAAAAGTTAAGAAGACTAAGGCAACGTATTTTATGTTAAGGACAGAAACCCTTCCTTGGTTCGATACCCATCAACGGACGGGTGGAAACCTTAGTCTAAATTACCCAAGGACAGAAACCTGTCCTCGGTTCGATTCTTTTCACCGGGCAGGCAGAAACCTTAATGAAAACTTCCTAAGGGCGGAAACCTGTCTCTGGTTCGATTCTCGTAGCCAGACATGCGGAAACCTTAATCAGAAATTTCTAAGGACAGAAACATGTCCCCTGACGGGTGGAAACCTTAACTACCTAAGGGCAGGAACCTATACCCTTTTCGATTCTCATCACCGGGCAGGTAGAGAACTTAGTCAAAAATCGCTAAGTGCAGAAACTTGTCCCCGGTTCGATCCCCATTACCGGACAAGAAGGGACCTTCATCAAAATTCTCTCAGGACCTGTCCCCGGCTCAATTTTTATCACCAAATGGGTAAGAGCCTCACGCTAAGTATACCTAACAATGCTACATCGAAATACCCCATTGGAAGGCTTCGTGACCGGGAATAACTTCGGACCCATCCCGAACCACTGCAAGGGTACAAAGGTACTAAAACAAAAACTAACAACTTTAAGGCAAAACATTCACAGTGCCCAGTATCCAAAGCCAAGGAACAAAAGCAGTTAAAGCAAACAGTCGTAAATGAAGTCAAACTATTGTCTGGTCACCACAACCCGATGACCATAGGAAAATAATCTCGAAAATAAATGTAGTTAAAACTATTGTTCGATCACCACAGCTCGGTGACCCTGGGCAAACCATAAAAAGAGAACAAAAAGGGAAAGCAAACAAAAATAAAACGACTGATTAAATAAGAATGTTAAACGGTTGGATCGATAGGCGGGAGCTAGGCTGCTTCATTGGCCGGCTGAATGGGGACGTCCTCGGTCTGTACTTGTTGATCCTGTTCATTGGCTGCAGCATGGAGGTTGCTGGAAACCTCAAGATCGTCGTGAGAGTCAATCGCTTGGACCAACTCCCTCATGCTGGTGGTCTCTTCCTCGTCCGCAACATTGGCCTGACTCTAGGAGGGGGGTGGGGGAGCTGGGTAGGGGATTTGGCTTGGGTCTCTCAAAGGGGAGTCTTCGGCCACTCCCAACACCTGAAGGGCCGCCAACCAGCCCTCACCGAACCCATGAAGCCGCGCCTTGAGAGGCACCAACTCGACTTCACCATTACCGTGGATTTGACCTGATCTTGAGAACGGTTGAGGGCGCAATCTCTCACACTAATGATATAGGATAATATCTAACAATTAAAGAAAAGGGAAAAAAGAAAAAAAAGAAAAGAAAAAAAAAGCGTACAACTTAAAAACACAACCAAATTGCATTAACCCAAAGTAAAGTTCAACACAAAAATTCACCAACCTAAAGTAGAGATGCAAGAAAGAATTAAAAATCTACCAAAAGTAAGAAAAAATATTCTCTAGAGAGAGAGAGAGAGAGAATAATCACCTTTGTGTGTGGGAGTAGAGTTCAACACAAAAATTCATCAACCTAAACTAAAGATGAAAGAAATTAAAAATCCACCAATCAAAAGAGAGAGAGAGAGAAATCACCTTTTTGTGTGTGAAAGATGTGGATTAAATGGGAGAGAATAACAAATTTATAATAAAGAAGATAGGGAGAAGAAGAGTTAAAATAAAAGGAAGAGTAAGAATAACCATAAGGCATAGAGTAATGGTGAGTAAAAGGTGAAAGGGAGGGAAAATGTTGGAAGAAGTAAGAAATTTAGCAAAATTAATTGCTACACTTTCAGTTTTATATATAAACATTATATAGAGGCAAAAATGCCTTGACACTCTTTGAACTTTAGGATGGTAGCCATTACACACCCTAAAATTTTATTTTAGCCATTTTGCTCCCTAAACTTCAGACATGTGTCAAATTAATACTTTAGTTATTCCATCATTAAGAAGATTCAAATTGGCTTTGATGATCAAATTGGCTCATAGGTAGATGATGTGGCACAATAAGAATAGAAAATTAATTATTGTGCTTCCATTTTTATATATTAATATTCTATAAAGAGAAAAATTCTTTGACATCCCTTGAACTTTAGGGTAGTAGCCATTATACATCTTGAACTTTTATTTTAGCTAATTTGCTCCCTAAACTTCACACATGCCAAATTAATACTTTAGTTAGCTCGCCATTAATAAACTAACGAATTACCCACTTGAGACGCATGTGAATATTAAAAATACCAAATTCATTCCTACAAAACAGATGGAGAGGAGATAGAAACACATTTTCAGTTAGGATGTGAACTGAGAATCAGAATCACGTATGAAACAAACACATGCGCCTAATCATTATAAACCCTGCACAGTGCACACCAAGTTGATGTTCCTACTTCAAAGTCAAGACCATCTTTTTTGTTTGTTTGATAGGGACAACTCAGGCAAAGCAAATCATCAAATGGCTATACCAAATGGCTATACCAAACTTTCAAATCATTATAAAGATGTTTTTGCTTCCACTAATTAAAGGGGAGAGGGAGCGGGAGCGGGAGCAGGAGCGAGAGCGAGAGAGGGACAGCAAGAGGGACAGGGACATGGGGTGGGAGAGGAAGAGGATTTATGAGCTGTGAAATCTGCTTTATCTACAATCTGGACGAGGGATAAACTGGATGATGGCAACGGATAATATCAGCCAACCTAAGTAGCCAATCTTGCTGAGAACAAGGATAAACTGAACTCTGAACCACTTTGACCGATAAAAACGATTGACAGCTTCAATTTTCTCGGTTATGCAGCAGTCATCTATGTCAAACTCAAGGTGTTTACTGAGACTATTAAGAAGATTCACCACTTCCTCCTTGCCACCCTTCACTTGTTTGATAATCCCAGCATCACGAAGAATATCGATATCTTCTATCGTGTCCACTAAGCTATCCAAGAGAATTGCAAGACAAGAAAAACACGGAGCTGGATATCTGTCGCTCTGTTCATAAGCTATCAAGTTCCTCAACAAAGGGCCAGTACTATCATCGATGAATAGAGTGGGAATCTTCAACTTTCCACTTTTAAACTCCATACCAAGAAGGTTACCAGATTTTTTGCGGAAACGAACACCAGCATGTTTTAGTGATGTGGCATTATGTACCCAACCCTTGCCAGGAAGTTTATCATATTTTTTCCACTCTTTAACCCCTTTTACTGGTGAGGGTTGTTTTTTGTGATCCCTAGAAACGAAAGTAGAATGAAACAAAGCCAATAGATGTGGATACTTGCCTTTTGTTTCAAGTATATCTGTTTTCAATTTGTCCTTCCCAGGTCTCAAGGGTTCAAAAAATTGGAGAGCAAGCATGTTCAGAGTAGCTTCTCGCTCGATGGTAGTAAGCTCAAATATTTTCTGCAGCACGAACATAGGAAGTTGGTTCTCAAGCATAAGTAAATCATGAGCAATAGTTGGCAACATCCAACGCGTTTCAAAAATGGGTTCCTCCATATCTTTTCCCTTAAAAAAGAAAAGAAAAAAAATCAATTCATATAGTATAACTTCGCATGGGTCTATTGAGCTCTAAAAGATAATTAAACAGACAAACCATATCTAAACATAGCTGATTATCAAAATAAAAAAAATAAAAAAAATCTAAATATAGCTTGATGCTGCATTCCTAAAATTACCAAGTAACTCTGCAAGAGCTCTACAATGAAGCAACCGTCGAGGGTCATCATCTTGACAAAATCATGACTATTTATATTCTCAAAATCCTCCAAATAGCATTCTCTGGTTTTTCCCTCCAATTCTTTCATGGCATTTTCAAGACTTTGTTCACCAGTAAGCCCTCTTATTTTCTGTAAGAGGCGATTGTAAAACCGCAACTTTTGAGCTTCCATGAATCTCAACCCTGGTTCATCATGATGAAATGGACCAATGGAGACAACCTTGGGGTTGTAAGCTCTTTCGTCAACTTCACGTACATGTGCAGGAACCTTGAATATTAAACATTTAAGAGGCTCTTTGGCCACTGCATTAGTAGGAGTTTCTCCTTCGCTATCTTGCACACTTGCTTCAGTTATACTTTCACTTCCTTCTTGACTGGATGCACTTGACAGCCCTTCAATAATGGTTCCTTCTTGACTGGATGCACTTGACAGCCCATCAATAATGGTTTCTTCAACAATATCCTGTACCGCTCCTTCCATATGTTTTGACAGCGTTTTTGCCTTTTGGTGCATATTGAGTACGAAAATGCGGCAACTTGCACAGTAGCTGTCCTCTGTACTCTTTTGATGAATAAGAGATCTTATAAACACAAATCCAAACACCCTATAGCAACAAACACTAGAATTCAAATAGAAAATACGAACACTAAGCAAAAATATTACTAATCGTATGTGAAAGGCTAATTAAGATCTTTTGCAGTCTAATCTCTACATGCTTATTCTTTTTTCTTTTTCTTTTTTGACAAAACGATAGAAATATATTTCTTATTTTTAAGTGGTTAATCTTTTTCCTAGTTTTGACCCCCAAAAATTTAATTCTGGTCCCATCCCTTTATCAACAGTATTGAATCTATTGATACAATTACAAAACCGTATAGGGCTCAACAGTATAGGGTTCAATTTTCTGAAATAATGCTACAATTACAAAACTGTACATACTTTCGTCCAACAAAATATGAAAGAAGAGAGACTACAGAAGAAATAAAAGATGTGAATGCGTGCATTACTATTTTCGTGTGTACTTTAATAAGTATTACTGTTTACTAAATATATATATACCTACCTGAAGAATGGCTGAGGTCAAATGGATTAAGGAGCTTCCCTCTGGATAGACCACCAAATGTTGTTAATTCTTGAAGGCAATTTCTCTACACTAGAAGAGTGGAATAATTGTTGAAGGGAAGAAAAGTTTGAGAATCAATGGAATGGCGGATGATTTGCAATGCCCAAGAAAATGTTATCGTTTACCTCTAATAGTATAATATTTGACCATTTAACTAATACCCATTCCTCAGATTACAAAATATCCCTTCCTCATATTACCCATTCCTAATACCCATCCTCTAGTAGCATATATATAAATATATATATATATATATTTATATATTAGGATAAGTTAATCAACTACCCATTCCTCAGATTACATAATACACCCACCATAAATTACTTCAAAAATTTTACTAACTAAACAAAACTAAAACCACCGTAAATTACTTCAAAATTTTCTAAGTTAAATATCTTGTTCCCATGGCTTCAAACCCAAAAATCCACAATAAGCAAAATCAAAACTAAGAACCGGTAGAAGATATACCAATAAGAATTAAACACAAAAAAAAAAAAAAGAAGCATGATACCCATATGAAATTTACAAATCTATCAATTCTATTAAACCCAAAGCCACCACCAACGCCAAAATTTGAGACGCACACACAATCGGGCATCATACCCATCCTCAATGGACAAAATTTCACATGGGTTTCGATCGGGATGAATAAACTTTGGGGGAAAATCAAAGCGTACCTGAAATGGGTTTCGATTGGAACCGTTGGAAAGCCCTTTTTCCTTGCGTCGGTGAAGTCGACGAATGAACTCTCCTCCTTACTGAAAATGGCGCGAAGAGAAAAACGATTCCTACAAATAGAGAGAGGATTGATGAGAGAGAAAGAGAGAGAGGATCGATGAGAGAGAAAGAGAGAGAGAGAGCTTACCGATTGATGAGGGAGGCTAAGAGGCATGAGGTTTGTGGGTATTGGGCTTTGTTTAAACTTGAGATTGAGAGATTTTTTTTTTTCTTGAGAAGGCGGGAAGCTTTTTTTTTGAAAGGTCTGTGGGTATTGGGTTTTGTTTAGTGGTCATTCTACCGTACCCCCTAAAAAAAAGGGGGTACGGTACCCCTAAATCTGAACCCTCATTTAATATTGTTTTAATTTTGATCGTTGATGTAATTTTAACGGGTTTTGGTTACCAGCTAAACAGGTTTTATATATAAACCAAAAATTAAAACATTCATCAAACTTTTCTCCTCTCACATTTGCTTCTCTACCTCTGCTTGCACTGTCTTAGTTTGCCTCTCTAAACAAAACCCACAAATCACCCTAATAATATGGTTGTGGAGCTTCCAAGTACTAGAAGCTCCATATATATATATATATGCCAAAGGTCAATGTTAATTCTTTTTTGATACAAGATAGAATTCTACTCTAGTCTAAAGTGTATATGTATGTGAAACTCTCTTCTAGAGACTTGAACCCTGGCTCTTACCCCTTACACACCACAAACACTTATACTTGTGAAGTGACCACCACACCAAGGGTACGCGGTGGTTAATTCTAATTAGGAATAACTAATCTAATATTCATGTATACATTGATGGTATATTATATATTCCTCTCACATGAATATATGTCTCATTTGGCATATATGGAGCTTCTAGTACTTATACTTGTTAAGGACTAGAAGCTCCATTTATGATAAATGACAATGTTTAATATAATTAGGAAAAACTAATCTAATATTCACGTATACATGGTAAATTACATGTTCCTCTCATATAAATATAGGTCTTATATATGTACAAGAATCACATATGTAGGATTGACCTATATGTTAGAGAATGATGCACATCAAATGCACAAAATAATTTCACTATAATTTTGATACCAAGGAATGTAATATTTAGTTTACTTTGTATGTCCGCGGCTTAATGTTATTGGAAATTTAATGGGGCATGTTTTAAGGGTGATTTCAAATTAAAGTTTATAGTTTCAAAAGTTTCAAATTAAAGACTGGAGCTTAACATTGCTACAAATTAAACCTTTAAATTTTGAAACTAGCTATTTAGTTTGAAGCTATTCTTAAAATTAATAAATGATCTGTCTTTGGCTGCAAAGAAAAGTTATGCAACATGGAAGATACTAGGTCTAATGGTGAGACTCTAACTAATTAAGTGAGAGCAAGGATTAACCCTTATATTTGCTAAGAGTTTTGTAACTTAGCTAATTGTTACTTTCTAGTGTTTCTAATGGAGACATCTGGGGTTTAAACCTCCATTCCTCTTATAACTATCCAATTATCAAAAAAGAAGAGAGAGAGAAAAAAAAAAAAAAAACCCTATGTTTATGACATTTACATTAAACCCTAACTCATAGAGGGATATAAACTTATTTCATAGTAAAAAATTCAATATTTGGCCTGTACGCATAATTGATAAACCCCATACACATGAACTAAGTGTCAATTAGTTGAGTTTGTAACTCAACTAATTGACACTTTCTAGTGTTTTCAATGGAGACATCTGGGGTTTAAACCTCCGTTTCTCTTATAACTATCCAATTAAAAAAAAAAAAAAAAAACCCTATGTTTATGACATTTACATTAAACCCTAACTCATAAAGGGATATAAACTTATTACATACTAAAAATCAATATTTGGCCTGCATTCATAATTAATAAACCCTATACACATGAACTAAGTGTCAATTAGTTGAATTTTGTAACTCAACTAATTAACACTTTCTAGTGTTTTCAATGGAAACATCTGGGGTTTAAACCTCCGTTCCTCTTATAACTATCCAATTATTAAAAAAGAAGAGAGGAAAAAAAAAAAAAAAACGTTTACGACATTTGCATTAAACCCTAACTCATAAAGGGATATAAACTTATTCCATACTAAAAAAATCAATATTTGCCCTGCACACATAATTAATAAACCCCATACACACAAACTAAGATGCATCAAGCCCAAAAACCAATAACTAATCACAAAGTTGAGGAAAGGCTGTTGGAAAGGCTGTTGAAGAATAACTAAGATAATGTTTCTTCTTAGATTATTTGAAGAATTAATGTTGCTAATAACATTAGGAATAGAATTTTGTGTTGAAATTGGAGAGTGGTCGTGTCTTAGTAAGTACAAAAAAACTTGAGAAAAAAGAAAAAACAAATAATATGAATTATTTTCTCCCAAATAATATCGTGCTTCTTAAAAGCTACTATATATAAAAATTCGAATGAATTATCTGTGCAGCATTGACGGTTATGCAGTTTATATATGGACCTTATTCATTACATTCTGATCATAATCTTAAAAGAAAACCATATTAATGAAACTTGTTTACAACTCAAGCATTATTATCAACAAAATCAAGTAAGTTCCAATCAATTCAATAAGACAGTTCTTGCTAAATGGCTCCATTGGTTTCAACCATCACTGCCACTCTGTTCATCCTGCAAACAGAATGAGAATGTAAAAGAAACTGAATTAGGATCTGTACAGTTAAGATTTTGGTTAGTGGCATAACCGCACAAGTGAATAACTAGCAAAGCTAATGTATAATGAAACAGGTTAGTAGACGACCAAGTCACATCTTTAATTGCTTCAAAACATAAACAATGTTAGACAGTTAGCCATCTTTCATGAAATTGATACATCAAACCACTAAGAATACTTGACCAAAAATGCAAGAAACAAGTATGAAGCTTTAAAAAAAAATAATGTCCCTATACACTACCCATCATTAAGTCAACAATCAGCAAATAGGTACAAATTTACAGGCATGAGAGGCCGCATTTCAGAATGTATAGATTGATTCATTCCTCA